>JAXGGA010004288.1:0-90262 GCA_038373865.1 Uloborus plumipes | reverse complement strand
AGCCTTCATCCTTTCTACCGAGCGGTGACTGGATGTCGGCAATCCAGTTATATTGAGATCAGTGGTCAGACTCCACAGGCATGGTTCTGCGCATGACACTGTCAAGTTTCGAAGGAGAACAGAAGAAACCGCAAAGGCACTTTTCGGACAGCTTTTCGTCGTCGCTTTTCGAACAATAGGGGAGAAAAGTGCGGGGCACGTGCACTTCCTGAGACGATGCATGGTGTAGATACAGTGGTCGAAAGGCGGCGGTGGGCGATGCTTTTTTAAGGAAGAAAAATTAAAATTTCCGTGTTTTTTCCACTATATTCGCTGTTATCCACTATATTTCGCCTTTATATTTTCCAATCAGCTCATGATATGTCATTTACTGAAATTAAAAAATTGGTATGTTTTCTTCATGGGTAGGCACTGCCTACCTTGCCTACCCAGACGGCACGTCTCTGATATATATATATATATATATATATATATATATATATATATATATATATATATATATATATATATATATATATATATATATATATAATATATATATATATATATATATATATATATATATATATATATATATATATATATATATATATATATATATATATATATATATATATATATATATGTATATGTATATATATATGAGTGTGAAAAGGTATTAGTTATTGTCTTATTTTCATGCAGAGATTTATCTTTTTGATTTATAATTGAAGATCTTGTAAATTTGAAAGTTGATTCTAACAAAATTAAAACATTTACAGTGAAGTTGTTAGAAGAAATTAAAAAAAAAAAAAAAATGCTTTAGTAGGTAATGGCATGGAATGATATGTAATAAAATACATAGAAGTATGTCTCTTCAAATATGTGTATTGTGTGTGCACTGTCGCGTCATAGCAACAGAAAGGTACCAGAGTCTAATAACAAGTATCAATCGCGTAATAGTACAAACTTCTGAGATATGAATTGAATACTCATTTTGGTGAACGATGGTAAGTACCTGTTCTTGTGCCCTTATTATGTATTATCAGATGTTATGTTGTGTTATCAATTTGTTTTATCTGATGAATATTAAAAGACGAACAATTAGATTGAATTGCAAAGAAAAAGTTCATTTTAAGTGTTAGAATTAACAACTGTAATTATTAATTTTGCTTGTTTCTACAATTAAAAGACATCTATATTTGATGTTAGTCATTTCTAACATTTTCCCTCTTGATCTTCTATCCGAATATTTTCTTCTTAAAAAAGGATCTCTACTAATTATACCTAAATTTGTTTTTGAATCGACTGTATAAAAAAAGCGTATCGTCAATGTACATTAATATGTATTGGACTCTGCCCGATCGATAAAAAAAAACCTATAAGAGAGAAACGTATAGACTGTGTTTCACTGTTTATCAAATATGTTACCTAATTGTATGCATTCATAAGATATTTTCCATAATTATGTTTTGCAGTACCTGTTAAAAAAATATTTAATTTCAAATTGGACAGTTTGTTAAGTTGCTTTTTAAATTTGAAACTACTTGCTTATCTAATGCAATCATTGTCTTTCCATGTGTCAATTGAGGGTTTGGTCCAGGTTATTATTTCTGATTTAGAAAAAACAAAAAAAACAGGATGCTAAATTTTATTTTAAAAATTAGGTGGTTATCACTCCATCTTCGAAAAAACGAATGTTTTAAGTATTGTTTTGGTCATTGCTCTGAAAGGTTTTTTTTTTTATAAATAAAGTTTATTATTTTTATCCAACTAAGACAACTACAGTCGAACTTGGATAATTCGAAGTGCAAGGGGCCACTTCAAACCTTCGAATTATCCAAAACTTCTAATTAACCAATCTGTTTTATTTTTATGTTTGGAAATGGTCAATAACGACAGAAATCACGTAAAAAAGGGATTTATTATTTTTACATCAAATACTATAGCTTTTTAAAATATTGAGAGATTTCGGACTGCTTTAAAGAACTTACTTGATTTTTTTAACAAAGTTTTCAAGAATATTTACAGCTCGAAATACATCTTCACTCACGTTATGTTGTCCCTCTACGTAACGACGGTATTCCACTAGATGAAAAACTGCCTCACTTGCAGTGGGAATTGGCCTAAGATCTTCTATTCATCTTCAATATCCTCATCGTCTTCTGTTGAGTTACTCTGTTTATTAAGAACTTCAGATAGTATATCTGCATCAGTTAGCTCTCCACAAATGTCTATGTTGTCATCTATGTTGACGTAATCCTCAAAAGGTATGCTGTCTAATTGGGGGAGGTAAAATTTCTATATCAAAGAGCTCGCTAGGGGCAGAGCTGCTTTTAATGAATCCTGCCTTCCCTTTCTTAAAGAATTTACCAGGGTTGCTAAAAATAACTCTGCCTCCTTTCAAATGACTGTATTAAAACTAGATTTTATCGGTTTTGAAAAAAAAAAACTTCGAATTAAAGAAGTTGGACTTCGAAATAACCAAGAAGTTTTTAGTATTAATTGCATGCAAGTTTCAAGGGACCGACGAAAAACTTCGAATTACTCACGAATTCGAATAAAAGACGTTCGAATTATTCAAGTTCGACTGTAATTCTTTTTACATGGCTAACAAAAAAATTTTCTCACTTTTTACGTGGGAAGCATATACAACTCCTTTAAAACGTCACATCATACACTTTTCGGCAATAGACTGAATTATCTGAGTCGTTTTATCAAAACAAAAACTTATTTCAGCTTCTTTTTCTTTTTTTGTTTACTCTTGAAGCTCCCAAGAAATTGACACTTTGTTATAATAGTACTGTTTTGAAAGTTGTGCAATCAATTGAATAGTTTGTTTCAGAAACCAGTCAAAAGACAAATTTTATAATTTTAAGGAAACATTTAAACATCTCATTTAAACATCTCAATATTTTACAATGACTATTTTTCTAAAAATCGCCGATTTTAACATCAGTTTTTTATTTAGATTTTTTTTATTTATTTAGTTTTTTATTTAGTTTTTTATTCAGATTTTTCATCAGTTGATTTTTCGCAAAATATCGCCAACAGCGCCAAATTGAACCCAAATTCCTAAAAATAATTTTTTTCACCAAATTTTTCGCCAACTTGGTGATATGTCGCCAAATTGGCGTCAAACACTTGGCAATGTATAGCCAAGTGGTCGCGCCAATTCATATCATTTGTCTGCATTGATATTAACACTGATTTACCCCAAAAAAGAGGCAAAACACCCTTTGGGAACATTCTAATGCAACCACAAGGGGAGGTGCACAACTAGACCCTCCTCAGAGCCTGCATGCCAAACTAGAAGCTTCTACGGCATATATAGTTTTTGTGTTATGCGACATACATACATACGTAGATACAGACGTCACGAGAAAACTCGTCGTAACTAACTCGGGGGTGGTTGAAAAAGATTTTTCGACTGGTTATATGTTGGTAGGTACATATGCACGTGCTGACAAATCGAAAAAACTACCCAACATTCATTCGGGGGTGAGCAAAATCAAAATTTAGACCCAAATTTGAGTGCATTTTTTTTCGCGATCACAATACTTCCTTTACTACGTAAAAGGAAGTAAAAACACGATTTTACAAACCTCTTTTTTTTTAACCGAGCGTCGATCGGTCGCCAGGTACTGAACTAAATAAGAGAAATACTAAAAAGTGTCAAAAGAGATTGTTTTTGTTTTTCAATTTAGGAATCATTATTTTTTTCTTAAAAATACATAATTCTTTAATACTGTGCATCAGTTTTTAGAAAATTAGGGGCCCCTTAGGAAGATGAGGCCCCAGTCCCAGGCCTAGTTGACCTGTGCCATAATCAGGCCCTGTGTGCATAGACAAACATTGACAATGAAAATGAAAGAAAAAAGCAATAATCAAAGTCACGATGGACTAAGTTTAAGTTATTAGCGTTAGTAAGCAGCAAAAGAATGATCGCGCAAGCTCATACAAATACAAAAAAAAAAAAAAAAAAAGCAAAAGAAAGATCGATAGATCTACGGCTTATGAATATTTAATGCATTAAGAACAATCAGATCCTATCAAAACAAGCATTAGCAGACAGTTTATTGTTTTCTACTCAGTGGTTAAATACGGAGAGTTCAGTAAAAAATACTTTTTTAAAAAATGATTGATGCGTTGAAAATGAAACAGCGGTACGAAATACAAAAAAAAAAAAAAAAAAAACAAGCCATAACTGAAAAAAGAACAGACCAGAATAACAGAATCAAATCTACAAGAAAAAAGCTTACAGAGCAAATCATCGGGAAAAAAAAAGACGACGATCTCGACTAAATAACGAAATCCTCATTGGAATCCCTGAAAATCATTTTGCCAAATTAAATGAATGAAATATATTATTTAAATATTAATCTTTGTTATGTAAAGCGCAGAAATATTCCAAAAAATGCAATTTTTAACGCTCCTTTGCAGTCAAGTTCAGTTTCTGAAATGACAGCGTCGTCTGCTAAATAAAAAACGACCGAGCGACAACCAGAAGCCTTCGGAAACTCGCTGCTCGACCGAGTTCACCAGAGAGATACCTGTGACGTCATAAACGCAACAGGTTCATGCGCGCTGCCACCTGTGAGGTGTTTCCGAACTTATTAGCCAAAGTCTCTCCTTTGCATTAGTCAATGTATGGTATTTTTCCCAAGATTGGCAATAGGGAGTCATGGCAACATTTTCTGAACTTTTCAAAACTCACGCTAGCATCCTGTTTACCAACTCATGATAAAAAGTAAGTGAAACAAATCAGAGTTCCAGTGGAGCGATTATTATTATTATTATTTTTTTAAACGCTGAAAATTTATTCTTTGATTCTTTAAGATTCTATGAAGTTGGATCTCGTGTCTCATTCCAAAAGTCTCCCCACGCTGTCTTTGTGTGACTTAAGTAGAGGAAATCTTGAGGCTCTCACACAAAACCTTTTTAAAATTGAAATATAAGTTGTGTTTGGTGATGTGAATTTTGGAGAAAGGGGAGTTAATTTATAACAGTTTTGTTCCACGGAACAGTAAAACAGTTTTGTCCAAATTTTTTTATTTCACGGACCTCTTGCCGAGTTTTCCAGTTTCTCATGGACCCCCCCCTCTCCTAGTGGTCGTTCTAGGGTTGGCACGTTTTTGCCAAAGGGGGTTGGTGAAAAAAACCGTCCCGGTAAAAATACCTTTTTGCCAAAGTGGCAAAAATAGTTAACTTTATTGACGAAAATTTTCCAAAACTTTTACTTAAAGTTTTTTTATTTTTTAACTGAGAATATTCACTACATGATTCAACCTACTCTCTCAGAAAAAGGCGGCTTTGGCGAAAACAGGGACGTCGTGAAAGGATTGGAGGTCAATTTCTAAAACCCTTTTTTAACAATGGCCAGAGTAATAATATATTATTGCCAGAGGTGATATTGTATTTTATATACATGTAGAGGCTTTTATTACCCCTCTCCCCTGCCATAGCTGCTCACTGCGCTAGTGGTTGTAACTAAGAACAAATTCTCATCTTTCAGTAAGTTTTTAACAGGGAAGTCATGCCAGATCTATCCTACAACGGCAATGTAAATTTATAGAGAAAAAAAATATTACAATTAGTATTTACAAGTGATAGTCGGCTATATTCAGCTATACAATTTGAATTTTTCTAGGGTGTGCGAGTGGTCACAAGGTCATATTGAATGCAAATTATGCTGAAAAACAACCAAAGCAACAACTATCTATTTGTAACTGTATTAGCGGATCTTTCAAAATAATTCTAAGAAGGTAAAATCTTACCTGCATTCCGCTTCGTGTTGGGCGCTTGCAATCGTGTGGAGAGTATTCGAAAAAGAGAAATCATTTTACATCAAATATTATATTTAAAACAAACTATTTACATGTTAGCTATTTACAAATCAAAACTGCAGCGACAAACAGGTCAGAACGCTCCATCACAAATTAATCGTGTCTAATCGTTCCATCAATTCGTTATTATTTTTTATCCCGTTCTTCATTTCAGTTCAGTTCAGTTAGTTTTATTCAAAGCAGGGAAAAGTTAAATAACTTGCAGACGATCGGAATGTCAGTTGCAAGATCCTCCCACCTTGAGTTCTGCACCCATGAAGAACTCAATCTGTGGCGGAGCCAAGTCTCTCGGGTGGTTTTACTGTTCGTCCACTTCGCGTTACCACTGGTTCCTGGTTCTTATGAGTGATGACTTTGTCTCTCAAGACCATGCTTTCAACATCTTCTGATATTTCTAAACTGTACACACGTTGTACAGGTCGCGTGAGGATTCCGGACTTTGTTTTTATTCTCACAACTCTGACAATTCCGTCTTTGCCTGGTAGGACTTCAACAATTCGCCCAATTGGCCACTGAAGCCGTTTTAGGTTGTCTGATCCTATCAGAACAATTTCGCTAACAGAGAGAGGCTTTGCTTCTTTCGAACATTTTCTTGCATATTGTAGCTGTTCGAGGTATTCTTGCCGAAATCTCCTTCGTAGATCTTCCCGTACTCGTTGTACAATCTTCAATAAACTTTTTTCCGCTTTTTTCATCTCCTGAACCGTTAAATTTCCTTCAGATTTGTAATCCTTTGACTTTGAATTCAAGTAGAATCTACACGTCCATCCAATGACTCTAATTAGCTCATGATAGTTTGAGAATCTGCGAAACATTTCTTCGCTTTCAACGTTGACTCGTGTATTTATTCTAGCACTTTTGGGTTTTTCTTGAGAAATTTCTTCATGATTAAAAACTAATTCAAATCGTGGCCATTCGTCTTCATTCTTCTTCAACCAAGCCGGGCCCTCCCACCATCTCATTGCCAGCAACTGTTTAGCTGAGCAGCCCCTGGAAGGAAGGTCATTTATATTTAATTTTGTTATATTCTTCTTTCTGTCCCAAATCAACCCTAAAAGATTTGTATCGACTTCAGGATTTGCATCTTTCGAATATTGCCAGAATCTTAGATTAAATTTTGCTAGTGCCATAATGTTACGAGATTCTTCAATGAAATTGTGAAGTTCAGCTTCACATTCAAAGCTGGATAAAACATTGTCTACGTAAAAGCTGTGACGCTGTTTTTCTACAACTTTCTGATCATACTCTGCATTCCCTATACATTTTTGAAGATGGTAGTCCGACACTGAACCTAAAAGAAATGAACTGCAGTTCACTCCGAACACAACTTTGGTATGTTGCAATATTTTCAGCTCTTTTGTTTCTATGTTCTTATACCAGAAAAATTTCAAATACTCTCTGTCTGATGGTCTAACGCTAAACTGTAAGAAGGCTTTTTCTATATCTGCAACAGCACCGTATTTGTTTTCTCTGAATCTTAGCAAAAGTGATGGGATTAATTCAATTAAATTGGGTCCAGCTTCTAAACATTGATTGAGTGACGGTGAAAATTTACCTCTTGCGGACGCATCAAAAACAGGTCTTATTGGCTTAGAACTGTTCTCTTTAATCACCGGTCTGTGATGCAAGTAGTGTCCGCTATCAATATTTTCTCTTTGTTTCACTTCTTCGACTATGCCTAGATCTTCCCAATTTTTAAAAACTTCATCATATCGATTAATTAAATTTTGAGAAAGAAGTTTTCGTGTTGTCGTTTCCAGGCGTTTAAGGGCTAATTCTTTATTTGTAGGTAATGGTAAACGATCTTCGGCCCAAGGTAATGCTACTTCATAACGTCTTTCATGATTTATAGAAACAGAATTCTGAAATTCCATCTTCATTTGTAAATCCTTTTCTTCTTTGTCTTTTTTAACGATCGGATCAGTTATGCCTAATACATCTAAATTCCACATTTCTGTAATGGTAAAATCTTTCATGAACAAATTTGTTACCACCATTGTAGAATTATCATCATGTTCGTCAAATGGCATTTTCCCCATCAAGGTCCATCCCAAATGGGTTCCGACAGCTACGAGTCCACATGGCAGAGGTATGACGTTACCATTGAGAAGTTTACCCGCTACATCAGCTCCAATCAACAAATCTATGTCTGAAGATTCTGCTTCCTTCGCAATCAATTGATCTGTCGTAATTATATTTCTTTCATTCAATTCTTGTATGCAAGGATCTAACTTTAAAGTCGGTATTTTAGAACATATTTTTTCTTGGTCAAGTACTTCAAAATTGCAGTGATATTCTTTGTTAATGCTGCTGACTAATACTCTGTATCGGGAATGTTTTTCTATGTGTTCCTTACCCCCAAACAAATTATGAATAATATTTTCTTCTTTGATTCGATCATACTGCATTTCTTCAGCCACTCGTTTACTCAAGTATGATCGTTGGGATCCGGAGTCAATAAGACATCTCACGAGTTTTCCTTCCTTTCTCCCTCGCAATCTGACGTACAAAGTTTGCAAGAGAATATCAGGACTACAAGTGCGATTACTTAGCACTGTGTCGTTAATAACAGTTTGAGCGTCATTCTTGTTGGGTACCTGTGTTTTCAATCTGTCGTTTTCTTTCTGTTTGATTTCATTACACATTATAGTAGCATGTTTTCCCTTACATCGTTCACAATTAATTTTTAATTTACACGTGCGAGCTCTGTGACCTATTTTAAGGCAGCAAAAGCAACAGCCCCTTTTCATTAGTATTTTCTTTTTATCATCTAAATTCATTTTCAGCACATATTGACAAGCTGACGATTCATGATTTTTCTTCTCACAAAAAACGCACGCGTTCGAATCTGTGGAACCAAAAAGTCCGACTGCAGTTGGAACTTTTTCTTCTTTCCCTCTACTTGTATTAGGTGGTACAGAATGTTTTGTCATTCGCTTCGAATCAAAGTTGAAACTTTCTTTCGCTAAAGAAATCCTTTCCTCGCCTTCCACCTCTGTTTTCAAAAAATTCATTAGAGAGTTCAGTTTATTAAATTCTTTCGCATTTTCATTTTTTAGCGACATGCTTCTTTCCCATACTCTAATAATTTCTTCTGGTAAACAACTCTCAACTAATGGATATAAAATCGAAGCGTATTTATCGGAAGTAACACCGAGAGAATTTAATGCCCGAATATGCGATTCCACTTTATCATATAAATTAGCCAGGCGCATCTTCTTTTGACCCATAGAATTAGTCAAAACTAAACTCAGTAGCTCTCTCACATATACTTCAATGAGCAAGTCTTCCCTGCCAAATCTAGCGGTCAGGCATTCAATCGCTTGCTGGTAATTTTCCGCAAATGGGGGAAACGAATCAATTAGTTCTCGAGCACGGGAACCTTCTACGGTAGCTTGCGATAAGTAAATAAATTTATCTTCGGGTGCTATATTTATATCTTCGTGTATTTTTCTAAATTGCCCCCAAAAGCCGAGCCAATCTTTAATATCCCCATTAAATCGTTTTAATTCTATTCGCGGTAATTTGAATCGCCGTTTATTTGGCGTCGTTTCACTCAGAACAGTTGAGTTGTCATTATTAATGCTGCGTAGAATTTTGTCAGTTTTCGTTCTTAGCTGTATGAATCGTTCTTCGTATGATTCATAAGAATTGTATTCAAGCATAAATTCTTCTTGCGAACATGTCGAATCATTCGCTAATATTTCTTGTATTTCTTTCTCTTTTAGATCAAGTGCACACCATTTTTCACTCAATTGATTTATTAGAACTTCTATTTCTTCGGAATTACAATCCGTAGCTTTTAAGTATTCTTCTAGTTGATTTGCGATTCTCGAAAAACCACTTCGCAATGGTGTGCGCAATTTCTTTAAACTCTCCATTATTTATTCAATATTAAGCAAAACTATCGTATTCTATTTTTAGCTTTAACTCAATTCTAAATACTTGCAAACGCCCACCCGGGGGCGCCAGAAAAATGTATTAGCGGATCTTTCAAAATAATTCTAAGAAGGTAAAATCTTACCTGCATTCCGCTTCGTGTTGGGCGCTTGCAATCGTGTGGAGAGTATTCGAAAAAGAGAAATCATTTTACATCAAATATTATATTTAAAACAAACTATTTACATGTTAGCTATTTACAAATCAAAACTGCAGCGACAAACAGATCAGAACGCTCCATCACAAATTAATCGTGTCTAATCGTTCCATCAATTCGTTATTATTTTTTATCCCGTTCTTCATTTCAGTTCAGTTCAGTTAGTTTTATTCAAAGCAGGGAAAAGTTAAATAACTTGCAGACGATCGGAATGTCAGTTGCAAGAGTAACGATATGTTTGTACAACTATTTATTTGTAAAACGCATTCATTTCTATTAATTAGAGGGGAAGAGCAATTTTCCCCTCCTGACCCAACAATATTCGACTGACCTAGCTATCTTACTACTGTGTTCTGAGGCTTGAATGTCTGATTGTTGTTCTGAGATGAGATGGAAACATAGTTTAACTCTTACTAGCTGCGTAGCCCGGCGTTGCACGGGCTGTAATGTAGTGAAGGCAGTTTGAGAAAACTACTCGCCACCAAGGCGGCTCGCCTTTAAAGAAATGAGGAAAGTTTAAACAGTTTACTCGCCGTCAAGGCGTTTCGCCTTTACAGTAGCGAAGAAAGTTTCAATTCACTACTCGCCGCCAAGGCGGCTCGCCTTTAAAGTACCAAGGAAAAGTTTAATAAACTACTCCTCGCTAAAGCGGCTCGCTAAAAAGCTTTCCTGCATCAAAGAATCAATCGAATTATTTGCACATGCTTCCTCAAAAACAAAGACGATGTCAAGTAGCGCATACTTAGCACTCTCCCTAAATTACAAATAAAATTCCTTTCCAAAAACAATTATTTCCAAACCGCTTTCTTCCGGTAAAATTAATTGCAACATTCTAAACGAAAAAGTTCTTTTAATATTTGGATCGAAGCCAGAAAAAGTCCCTTCTAAAAACAGCAATTGCAATTTTATTTAAAAACACATTTTCAAAATGGTACCTGAGAAAAAATATGTCATTAATAATTAGAATGAAAACAATTGTTAGAACTTTGTTATAACACGTATTCAAAATGACAATGAAAAAAATAACACTCTTTCATTTTAAAAAGTTCAACTTAACTAACGTTTTAATTCAAAATCGCAACGGAAAGAAATAAATATCTTGGAATTTTAAATAGTTCAATAATTTAATTAACGTTTTAATTCAAAATGGCAACGGTAAGAAAAAATGTCTTGGAAGTTTAATCATTAATTAGGCTTAATCGCTTTAAATGTGACTACTTATTAATTAAACATTCGCTTTAAATTTGACTACTTATGGATCGCAGCCAGAAAAAGTCCCTTCTAAAAACAGCAATTGCAATTTTATTTAAAAACACATTTTCAAAATGGTACCTGAGAAAAAATATTTCATTAATAATTAGAATAAAAACAATTGTTAGAACTTTGTTATAACACGTATTTAAAATGACAATGGAAAAAAATAACACTCTTTCATTTTAAAAAGTTCAATTTAATTAACGTTTTAATTTAGGGCCGAATTCAAGTGAAACACCATTGCAGTCGCTTTGAGGCGATCGCATATTGCAACCGCTACTGTAAGTCGAATTTAAGTGAATTCGTTTCACTTGAATCCAAGTTTTGGAATTTGCGATTGCATTGGTGGTCACTTGAATTCCTGCCTTAAAATCGCAACGGAAAGAAATAAATATCTTGGAATTTTAAATAGTTCAATAATTTAATTAACGTTTTAATTCAAAATGGCAACGGTAAGAAAAAATATCTTGGAAGTTTAATCATTTATTAGGCTTAATCGCTTTAAATTTGACTACTTATTAATTGATATCTTTGCTAATTAAAATCGTATAATTATATAGATTGAAACTAATGAAGCCTGAAAAATTACCTATCTATTGGTACCTGGTTCGACTTTCAGTTCATTGGCGTTCAGGAGAAAGAAGCGTGACATAGAAAGATAGTTAGAAAGAAAGATAGTTAGAAAGATACTCAGTTTTTAATATAAGTAGACTAGCTGCCAGGGCAGCTAGATTAGCTTCCTGCGGCATGTTGATGCATAACGTCCCCCCTCTCTAACTTTTACCTCATTCTGAATTTATATTATTTGATATAATTTAATGTTCATTCGATTTCAAGACATACCACGCACGTGGCCCGGCGTTGCACGGGCACCTCGTGCCCTGAAAGTAGTGAGAAAAAAATTTAAAGAAACTACTCCCCGCCAAGGCGGCTCGCTTACAGGCGCTTCACGCCTTTACTTTTTTCCTATATAAAAAAAAATCATTCGAATTATTGAGATGCTTCGCGCCTTCAAGATGGTGAGGAAAGTTTCAGTAAGTTCAGCTCGCTCAAAGGAGAAAAAGCAGACATTGATGCTCAGTTTTTAATATAAGTAGATGGCTCTTCAACAAATGAATGTTTCAAAATATTACAAGTAGCTAGCGATAAAAATACTATGTAAGTCGCCCGCTTATGAGTTTCGTGTTTGATTTAGTTAAGCCTTCATTCAAAATTCGCATTATCATTTTTATTACTGTTTCATGGCACCCACGTTTTGCAATGCAACAATGGCTTTCATATTTAATCATTTATTAGGCTTAATCGCTTTAAATTTGACTACTTATTAATTGATATCTTCGCTAATTAAAATCGTATAATTATATGAATTGAAACTAATGAAGCTTGAAAAATTACCTATCTATCGGTACCTGGCTCGACTTTCAGTTCATTGGCGTTCAGGAGAAAGAAGCGTGACATAGAAAGATAGTTAGAAAGAAAGATAGTTAGAAAGATACTCAATTTTTAATATAAGTAGATTAAACTATTGGTAACCAATGATGAAAAGTTTATTAAATAGTAAACTCATAAAATTCAACAAAATATCTTCACTAGAATTCGAAAACATATTTGTTTTTCCAAAACTGAATAGCAAAAACAAATTTTGAAATATTTTTTCTAATCTTTTTGCAGTTTCTTTTTTGTCCCCTCAAGAATTATTTTAAGATATTTTAATTATTTAATTAATACCAATAAAATATATATATATATTTTTTGATTTTGCTCTTAATTGTAGTTTGTCTATTTTATACTGTTTTTTAGTAAAATTTTTTATATCCAGCAATTTTTTCTAGCTTTTGCAGGTTTTTCTGTTTTGTCATATGTTTAAAATTATTTTCATTTTTTATGTATATATTCCTTTTATCATTTTACTTTGTACAAAGCAGGGTCGGGGTTTTGGACGTCCAAAACTGGTTTTGGACAGGACAGGTGGGTTTTACTGTCCAAAACTGTCTAAAACTGTTCAAAAGTGTCTTAAACTGTCCAAAAGTGTCTTAAACTGTCTAAAGCATGGCAAAAGGGTTTTAAGCTGACTAATTTCTATTAGCTGTAATATTGATAATGCATACATCTTAGTTTCTTAGTGTTAATTAGTTGTAATTATTTAAAATTTGACAATATTTAATTATATTAGTAATTTTAATATACGTTAAAAAAATGAACCATTTACTCATAGCTCCACTGCATAAAAATTTCATAAAATAGGAATTGGTAGTACCAGGGGTCTGTCCAGGATTTTTCACAGGGTCCGTTTTTTGTGAAAAATCAAATAATTTTGTGAAAATCAAACAATTTTGAAAAAAAAAAAAAAAATTGCAATTTTTTTTTGATTTAAGAAAAAATAAAAAGACATTTCATTTATTTTCCTCTTAAAAAAGCACATTAAACATTAAAAATGCGAAAAATCCGATTCCTCTAGCGGATGCAAAGAGATTGCAGTTTTCAAAGTGATGGCATCAAACGCATAAAAACGGAATATAAACGAATTTATTTTGGTTGTATTTTTTTACAATTGCATTTTAAAAGTCTATTTAAAACATATGAAAAATGTCTGTTAACACAATAAATGCAAAAATAAAACAAAACGGTCCATTCAGCCTTTAACATTTAGACTCATAAAAGAACAGTTAATTTTGCTTTAAAAATTTTAAAATAATGATTTGAACAAAAAATAAAGCGAATTTTCATTTATTTGCCTCCTAATAAAGAGTAATTAGCTTGAAAAAAAAAGTAAAATTCGATTTTCATATCGAATGCAGAGATTGCATTTTTCAAAATAAAAGCATTAAAATTATAAAAACTGTAAATCAAATAATTTATTAAAGTCGAATAATTCTAGAATTACATTTCATTAGATCTGTATGATAATGGTATTAATGATAACCGAAATATTAGCCGAAAATTCGGAGGAAAAAATACGGAAGGAGGGACTTGTAGCAAAACGGACAAAACCGAGCTTCCAATAAAAACAGATGAAAAAAGATATTGATTCTTGTGCATAACCGAAACACCACACCTGTAACCATAAAAAAAATAAATAAATAAAAATTCAGATAATTTTCTGCCAAAATAAGGTCAAAACGTCACACCAAAGACGTCAGATGGCGATAATTTTAAATAGCTGATCGCGCTACCAAAAGCAATCCAATTGCTTCTCCAACCCTATCTGTTAGCAATTCTAAGTTCATTCCGCTGATAATTGCTATTATTATTATTATTTCCTTTTAGTTTAAGTCAAGAGCAGGAGAAAAATCCTTACTCTGCATTTCCAGAGAAATCTATGACAGCAACATCGCAGCAAGCCACTTTGATTTGCATATGGTAAAAAAAAAACAAGCAGAACTATTAAAGCAAAACAACTACCTTTTTTAAGTTGTTAATTTCTTTAAAAGAAACTAACAAAGAGTGCTACATTTTACATTGAAGATTATCGCTTGCGGAGTATGGCAGGCAGGAAGTGCGGACTTTCTTTTTTTTGCAAAATTGGCGAATAAGCGATTTCCTTCTTTAACTTCAGAAAAGGATCAAAAGTTGTGGGCTTTTACGCAGAAATATGCTATGCCTTATTTTGATTTCAGATTTGCTCTTTGAATGAATAATGTGTGACATGTCCCTTTTTGTTTAATCATCATTTTGTGAAGGGTTCGTTTTGCTCGATTGTATTTTTGTGAAGGGTCCGTTTTGCTCGATTGTATTTTTGTGAAGAGTCCGTTTTGCTTGATCGTATTTTTGTGAAGAGTCCGTTAACGGACTCGAATTTCCTCTGGCCAGACCCCTGAGTACTGTCAAAAGAAAAACTTCAAGCAGATAATTTCAGCTCCATTTAACTCAAAATGTGTAAAACTGAAGTCTTTTGTGGATTCTTTACAATAATGTTTTCAGTGATGTTCAAATAATTTTTTTTACCTTAGATTGAAGAATAATAAACTGATGATAAAATGTTTTTCACTACTCAAGAAAATTTTTCTATTTTTGATTTTTGTTTTTAATACTGTGTATTTTGTTTCTAACAATATATTATATGAAGGGCTCGGGCGTAAATAGTGGTATCTGACAAACTCAAAAAGACGTATTGTTTCAAATTAAAGAAACAAAAATCACTTGTAAAAATGTAATTAAATATACCCAAGACACACAGCAATTAATCAATGTATTGACTTCATTTTTTAAATAGAAAAAACTTGCTACAGTAATGTCTCGAAGCAATAAATCCATATTAAAAAAAAAAAAATTGATTTTTTGAAATGCAAGTTACCATTTTTTACACCCGAGTCCTTCATATGTGTATATCAAGAAAAAAAAAACATCCTAGCTTGCAAATATTTAGAAAAACTTATCAATATTTTCCAAGGATCAGTAAGGATTTAGTGTCTGATTATAAAATATCACTTTTGTCATTTACTTGTATTTGTAAGTACAATAACCTAAAGAATTTTTAAAACAATTTTGGAAATTCCATCAAGTTGATGAAGTTCAGTTCAGTATAATGCAAGCAAAAATATCCATTCCAAAAAAAAAAAAAAAACAGAAGGGGGGGGGGGGCTGAAAATCTTATATATGTTTTTATGTACATATTTAAATGTTTGCATTAAATAAATTAAGTCTTAACTTCAAGTATAATTTTGTGCTTTTGATATTTGTTCAAAATATAAAATTGTGCTAAAAATGTAGTTTTGGACACATGGGTTTTGGACAGGACGGTTTAAACCGTGGTTTTTACCGTTCTGTCCAAAACCTTGCCAACCCTGGTACAAAGGTGTTTCGTTGCTCACATTGACATCGGTTGCCTTATCAAAATGTTGCTACAGACGAAGTAAGTTAATTTGAAATAATCTAGATACTGCCAAAATCTATGAAATGGTTTGTCCCCAAATGTTTAAAGAACCTACAACATTACACGTCACCCCTTGAAACTTTTATTTTTTTATACTGTACTGTAAAAAAATGAGGGCCTTTGAAATGTCTGTAAAAATGATAATGTTGATTGTGAAAAATGTGTTTGAATATGTAATAAATTCTGTTTTTATTTTTTTGGTTTTAGTCCTTGCTGGACAAGAAAAAGCAATTAACTTCACATAGGAAAGTGCAGAAAAAGCTGAAGTTGGTCGAGATGAACTCTGTAAGTGAGACCATTTCTGTTTCCTTCTTTCTCTCAAAGTTACCAAATGTTTTGTAACACTGTAAGGAAGGTACCACTCTGTATTACAGGCTTATCTCTACTAATAATAAAGCTGAAGGTTTGTCTCTCTTTCTGTCTTTCCGTCTGTCTGTTACGCGCGTAGCGCCAAAACCGTTCGGTCGATTTTCATGCCACTTGGTACAAAATTAGTTTGTAGCATGTAGTTTTGCACCTCGAAGCGATTTTTCGAAAATTCCATTTCGTTCTTTTTCTATTCGCATTCTTAGCGGAAATTCGATAAAATAGGGAAGAAATTTTTCACACACATTTTCAAGTCTTATGTCATTCGAAAGCTTGAAATTTTCTACACAAAATGAAGTTTTTTCGAAGTTTCTACGATCATCAGGAGAGCTGTAACAACTGTTTTTAGAATCCCGAAATTCAAGGCTTACCTTCAGTAAAGCAAGCCAAACGATTCTAAAATGATTGAGCTCTGGAATAAAATTTGTTTGAAAAGAGAGATAAAATGAATTATTTTATCAACGGAAATCAACTTTTTATGTTGTTACTATGGTTACGTGTTCATACTTATTTTTGTTTCGTTCTTTTTCCAGGGTTGCCAGACGTAGTATTTTTGATTCTACGGTAGTATTTTTTCGGCCCAAATAAGGAGCATAGTATTTTTCTGGCAACCCTGTTTCCAATATACTAATGACTTAATTAAAAGACTTGGCGGAATTTTTTTCTTTTTTTTCATTTTCATAGATTTCGCATTTCAGCAACATTGATTTTGGCAACGTTTGGAAACAGTAGTATTTTGTAATATTTTTTTTAGAGGAGGCGCAGTATTTTTTTGTTCCAATTCTCTGGCAACCCTGTCTTTTTTCCGGTGAAGATGCTTTGGGACCCTGCTTGGCACGTTTTCAAAAAGTCAACTACGCAAAATAGCTAGGGTTACCACGCTTGGCACCTATCGTTCATTTAGCGAGAAAAGGGTACCTAAAGCACAGATTAACGAAATATCGTATCAATTGCCATATTGCATCGTTTTTTTAAGTGTTTCATTTCGGAAAATGTATTGTTTTGTTTTTTAAGCTAGGAAAGAAAAATTTCTTCTTCTTTTAAACTTTGGTAAGATTTCTGTTGGTTTCTGTTATCAACAAAATTGTTCTTATTTTCTCTTTTGGCTTATTTTTCTCATCTCCCTTGGGGTTGCATTCGAATGTTCCAAGAGGGTGTTTTACCCCATTTTTCGGGTAAATTAGTGTTTTCAATGCAAGGTGATATGAATTGGTTAACAAAAGTGATATGAATTGGCGCGACCACTTGGTGATATATCACCAAGCTTTTGATCGCTAAGTATTTGACGCCAAATTGGCGAATTTTTTTTTTTGATTTGGGTTCAATTTGGCGCTGTTGGCAATATTTTGCAAAAAATCCACTAAATGATGTTAAAATCGACGATATTTAGGAGATTAATCATTGTAAAACATTTTTTTGCATTATTTCGTAGCAAACTAGGGATACAAATGTTTGAATTGTTATCTTGCTCACTCCAAGCACTATTTTAGCACTTAAGGCATCTACTAAGAAATTTACACGTAAAATTAAGTAGTGTGGGGTCCATATCAGATCTTTATATCACTTTAAAGGAATTATAGTTGAATAAAACTAAAATAGAGCATTTTTTCTGCTATATCAATTATTTTACAAATGCACTTTTAATTTTATACCACGGGCAAAGCCGTGTGGGTACCGCTAGTAATAACATATAGAAATAATTTTATTATATAACGGATACATATTCAACACAATAAGTTCTAGACCAGTGGTTCTCAATGGGGGCGATAAGGCCCCCCGGTGGGCGGTGGGAAGATGTTGAGGGGCGGTGGACATATTTTGGGCGGTAAGGGCGCGGTGGGCATGCAATGAAATGTGCTTGTAAAGAACCTGTTTTGGGCAAGCGGCAGGAAATCTTCTGCTTTTTTGTCGCCAAAGGATAGCTTTAACATTTATTTTCTTGGCTTAGCTGCCGAACCCTTATCTTTCTCCTAACGTCATGAAGGATAACCTGAAATTTGCCGATAGCACTTGAATTTGGGTGCCCCCTTTCATAGCGTAACTACCCGAAAGAGCCAAAAAATGTGTTTGATTGATGTTCATTTGAAAATTTTCGATGAAGGGAGGGAATCTCCAACTGTTCGTCTCTTCTTCGATCTTGACCGAACAGAGCCTAAAATTGTTAGGCTCTCTAAAATTTTTGGTCTGTTTGTAGAAAAGAAATTTTTGATATAATTTAAGTACTGTCTATTTTCGTATTGTGCGCCTGGCAGCCACGAACACTTCCATTTGAAAAAGGGGAGATAGGTTTAGGATGCGCACCTCCCGATGTCTTCAGTTTTTGTTTGCTTGCTACTTCCTCGTTGCATTTCCTCCCTATTTCCAAGGTTCGTACTTCCTTAAAAAACCCTTAAGAAACCCTTAATTTTATCGAGCAAAATCAAGGTCCCTAAAAAACCCTTAAGAAGGCCTTAATTTTGGAAAATTTTTCCTAATTAAAAAATGTTCACGTTCATTTGTAGAGGTTATCATCACATTAATCCCAAAGCTGCGCCGATGTGTGCCTCCGAAAGTCACCTGCTCCAAAGTGCTCCAAAACGTATTTTTTTTGCTTATTTTACTCCCAAGCTGCGCCAAAACGCTTCGTCGCCTTTTTATTATTTATTTATTACCGAAATAGTTAGTTTAAATGTCCACATTTTTATTTCTGTTTTCGTCTCAATGTTTTAAAATCTTAAAAGGTCGGAAAATAGCATCAGGGTGTGTGCATACAATCTTTTTGCATCCTTTACGGGAATTAAAACTTCAGCTTTTGAATAATTTCTCAGTAGTCTGTAAAGCTTAAACTCATACTCTTTCGTATTTTATTTTTCATCCAAATTCAAAATTCTTTTTTTTTTCTTTTGAAACTTTGGTCTGTGAAAACTTGCCATTTGTTTCAATTCCCTTCAGCTAAAAGATAATTTTGATCAAGTTGTCATTATTAACATTTATTTAATGAAACTCTTGTGTAGTTTTAGTGGCTTTTAATTTGCATAAGCTTAGAAAAAGGATGATCAAAACAAAACTTAGCTCTTATGCAATTAGCTGCACATTTTATTTATAAATAGGTTATTTTTTGATCTAAGCATTTTTGATGCTAAAACGTTTGTAAAACAAAAAAAAAAAAATCTGTTTTTAGAATTAAATTTAGAAACAATGTGACATGTTCATGAGTTTTGAATAATTTGCTTAAGTATAATTGCATGTACACTTAAGTAAAAATTTGAGAAGTAATTTCCAGTGGAATTCTTCAGAACATTAGTTACAAATTTCTGAAACCTGGTACCGTTATTGCTTTATATTGGATCATTAGTTGATATTTACGGAGCTGCTTGAAAAGCACATTTGACTGCTCTCAAGTGGCAATTTTTCTGCTCCAAGAGGTGCCCCCAAACACTGAAGCCATTGGGATCAGTGTCATCATTATAAGTATGATGCCAGGTTATGTTTAAGGCCGATTGTTTAAGAGCTATTCAAAATGGTAGTCATTTGAATAGCTCATAATCATTCATTGTCATTTGAATCAGAGTCTATTGCAAATCTCTCTGCAGTTTAAAGACATTATATACTCGTAAATCCAGTAATTTGAAATTGTGTTCCTAAAGCTATTTAAATATTTTCCTATGAGTCCTTAAAAAATTTTGAGAGTCCTCAAAAAGTCCTTAATTTTCATTTTTAAAAATGAGTATGAACCCTGGTTTCGAGAGAGTCAGAAGAGACTTGGCGCATGCGCAGATTCGATGGAGGTCTCGCGAAAAAATGTTAGACAGTAAATATTTTTTTAATCTGAAAAATTACTCTGTTTCTAAGGCAGGAGAAATCAACATGCTCATTTTCTAACCATTCCAAATTCCTCCTTTTGTACATATAAAAAAAAAAAAAACTTACTTTTTAAAATATAAATGCTTTTAAAAAAGGAATGCAATGTATTTTTTTGAATTCTATTGTGGTGTTCTTGATTATTACATGTTTTATGTTTCAGAAAAATATTTTTACTTATTGTTAATCAGTTCATACTATAACATAGTATTCTTGTGTAGTGGAAAATTAAATGTCAGTTGATAAATTTTTAAAGTATCCAGATAATAAATAATAGGTGAAAATGTTTGACTACCAATTACTTCTGATTAATCTATGCATTCCTATTGCATCCTTTTGTGGAAGAAAATAACTTAGATTTGCTTATTTTCAGGACAGAGATGAACCAAAGGCTAAAAGGGGACGAGGAAGGCCTAAGGGAACAGCTAAAAAAGCAAAAAAGGTATCTTATTTCAGAATGTGATTTAACTGAACATCTTCACTGTTGAAATATTGTCTCTGACATAAGGTCTGTTTTAGGCAAGCAGTAGTTCATCTGCTTCTTCCGGAAAGGCGCGTGGACGTGGAAGACCTAAGAAAGGCGTAAGTCACTAAAATTTCTTATAATACAGTTGACGTTGGTCAATTGAATCGACTGTTTTCATGAATCAAATCGCCAAAAATAACCAGTTTATTAAATTAGCTGCTTTATATTGAATCAAAACCACTAGAAACAAACATGATCCATATAAGCACTGAAGTAATTAATTGTAGATTCTTTTCTATGCTGTTTTCATACTTTTATTACCTTCATTTTGAAAATCGTGATCTTTTTGTGCATTTGCTATTGGAGTTGGATATTTTACATATTTGCTGTTTGCAATTAAACCTTGTTAGAGGTTAGCAAAATTATTTCTTTTTGCTTTAATTAAATTTTTGAAATGTTAAATTTTAAGCAAAATTCTACGTCAAATGCTAAAAAGTTGAGAACGGAGTCGCTGACTGAAGTTTATTTTTGTTTCAATTGTTTTTAAGTTTTAACATCTCTAGTTTGAATTTCACTTCTGTATCAGAAAATGTCGAATCTGAATTAGTGCATGTCGTTGTTGTTGATTAGGAGAATTATGTGTATTGCATGTAATGGTTTTTTTCCATATTTACATAGTCCAGTCAAATTAGACATTAAAATCGCAAATCGCGATGTAGTTCTGAATTTTTAATATGTTGTTTGGGTCTCTTAGGGTAGTGTAAATCTAAGTTTGCACCTTTCTAAAACCTGTGCTCGCTGCGAGATTCGCGAAATACTGCGAAATTTTCGGACATTTTTCAGTTTTTCCTTTATAACTCCTAAACTATGAAAATTTTGAATATACATGTGAATACCCATTTTAAAGAACATTAAATTTGCAACAATTTAGGCTCAAATCACGCTCTATTGGACCAATAGTTTAGGAGATATCGTACTTCATAAAATGGAGTTTTTTTGCGAAAAGTGAAAAAATTATGCTTCGATCACATTTCGAACCAAATATCGACATAAACTCCTATTCTACAAGACAAAAAATGGACATGCAATTACAGTACATTTATTCAGCTTTCATTCAAGCCCAAATAGTAGTCTGTAGGTTCAAACTTTCATTTAGAATCGCGAAAAATAAATATTTAAAATTTTGAGAAATGAGCAAAAACGCATCCTTATAAGAATAGGAGGGCAGTGGACAATAAAAAAATGCATAGAATGGTATTAAAAGGGGAACACTATATGAAAATATTATTTTAAAAATTAAAAAAAATCTTTACAGGTCATTTTCACTCATTTTTTTGCTATTTTTATGATGGTTCTTGTTGGCTGTGATCTTATTCTGACTTTTTTCAGATTTTCCCCTATCACTTCTGTACTATGCAACTTTTGATAATACGTGTGCATATCATTTTGAAGAACACTAAATTTGCAATAATTTAAGCTCAAGTGGCGTTCCGTAGGACGAGTAATTTAGGAGATATCGTTCTTCAACAATTTGTCATTTTTTGCAAAAAATGAAAAAAATGTGCTTCGATCATATTTTGAACCAAATATTGACATAAATTCTTATTCTACAAGACAAAAGATAGACATTTAATTACATTACATTACATCTAATCGGCTTTTATTTAAGCCTAAAAAGAAGTCTGTAGGTTCAATATTTCATTTTGCAGTTTTTCGCGAGTTTCGCAGCGAGCACAGGTTTTAGAAAGGTGCAAACTCTGATTTACACTACCCTAAGGGACCCAAACAACATATTAAAAATTCAGAACTACATCGCAGGATTGCCACAGGCTACTAAAATGCTACTTTTTGCTGCTTTTTTTTCTCTAGGCGACTTTGGAGACTTTTTTTGAGCACAAACAGGCTAAAAAGCAACTTATTTTCACTGGAGCTACTTTTTTGGAGACTTCTTTTTTTTTTTCAAAGCAAGTTTTCGTTCGAAAATCTTGATTTTTTTTCTCCCAATTTGATTTTATTTATTAATTTGAAACCTGATATTGGGTCATTCCATGTCAAGTGTCCCAAATTTCGAGAAAATCCCCACTCGACCCCCTCCGATTTTGATGAAACTTTTTTTGGTAGTACATATAAGACTTGGATGAAGCCATACCAAATGATAGCTCCATAAGTCTAATGGTTCAGCCAATAAAAATTATTTTGTAAAGGCCTCTTTTTCGTGTCTTGAAAAAAATGACCAAATCGTCAAGTTTGTGCTTTTATTGCTCGCGACCTAAGAGAGAAACAAAAGCTCAATGCACTGTAGATTTTTTGCAATTTGCTGCCAAAGTTGGTCAAAAACCGTATTTAGGCTAATTTTGACCATAGGTTATCAGCTTGTATCTGCCGAGAGAAATACTTTTTGAAACTAATTCTTCCCTCGTTTGTAGCCTGATAGTTCGTCCGAAAGGTGTGCAAGTGGCATCTTGATAGCTCGAATAATTGCTGAATTATGCGAGTTGAAATTCCAGTCAAAAAATTTTTTTCTCAATTTTGTCTAAATTTCAAAGAGCAATATCTCAAAAGGGTCATCTTGAATTTCAATTTTCTTTACATCATTGGAAAGAGCACATTTTTCTTAACTAAAAAACGTTAGTTTTATTTTTGAGACAAACCAGTTTTAAGGGAATATTGCAGATCAAAAATGTGTAGGTTATTCCACTTGAAATCAAAAAAAAAAAAGAGACATAGACCTTAAATAGTCTGTGGGCCAAGTGCAAATATCGTTCAGGTTCGTTTACCAATCTTAGGGACTACGAGAACTTGCTTGAAATCTATTAATATTGATGTACTCAATCGAAAAATCTAATGTTCCCAAGCGGAACTTGTCTCAGTAAGTTTTAATTAGTAATTGAAACATGAACTCTTTTCCTTGGCCTAGTCACTCTTTCACTAGAGACGTTGTCCCTAGGTGGCGCTATTGCACAAAATATTTGCAATCTAAAATTTTAATAAACAGTTTTCAACCATAATTTTACTTTTTTACTCGATTTTACGTTTCAAAATATATTAATACGTTTTGAATCACTCACTTTTTTCGCTGTGTGACTTAATTTAAAATCAAAATCGAACATTGTATCAATCCGCCAAGCGTTTCAGATATTCTCATTCTTTATTTTTGATCGAAGAGCGGCAGTTCACGCGGTTTCGTTTCGTGTCGCTGTCTTTTATGGCTGGATATCCCCTTTTGGCGATGTTTCACAAAGAGCAACTTTTAGTGGAACGACATTGTTGTGTACCGTATTTTTTGCCGTAAAGGACGCACCGTCTTATACGGCATAAATTTAAGATTAATTAAAACTGGGGGATTTAATTTAAAATTGGGTGTCTCTTACACGGCGAAAAATACGGTAATATTGCGTTTTTTACGCTGCTATTTTGAATAACGTTTGATTTTTCAAAATTTTAATTAAATCTTATAAAATTGAGTGTTTATTGTTTTTGCTACATAACTTGCAGTCGTGAAAGGAGTTAGTGTAGGAGATATAGAGATTAAATAAGAACCAGTTTAGACATTTTTTGTTGCTGCTTTTTTTTCTAGAGCATAAATTAACTGTTACTGTTTTTCAGAAAACCAATACTTATAAAATCACAGGCCCGTCATTTGGGGGAGGGGGGGGAGTCAATTCCTCTTCTTCCCGGCTTTGAAAAATCAATTTACATGTAAGCGGGTGTGGTTTTTGTCATTTTTGGTGCAATTTACATTGTGTATGCCCCCGTTCCCCTGGAAAAATTTGAAATAGCTTGTGTAAATAGAACATATAGGATATATAAGCAAGGGCGGATACAAGGGAGGGGCGATCGCTCCTCCCTTGAGGGACTCTTCCACAGCGGTTCTTAGATTTTGAAGTTCAAAAAAGGCAGTTTTAGTTGATTTTTGATGATATTAAGAGAAAGGGTGAGGATTCGGAGCTCTGATCTGGAAATTTTTCGAAATGGAAGACCAAAACATTTGTAACCAACATGTGTTAACAAGGGTGCATGGAGAAAAAAATGGGCAAGTAAGAAAAAAAAACTCAATCGCCCCTCCCTTGGAACATTTCTGGATCCGCCCTTGTATATAAGGGACTGATTTGTTACCACGAATAAGTGTTTTGAACGACGTCAATCGTCGCCAAATATGATTTGTGACTTTTTCCGTCAATTTTGAGCTTTTAAAAGTAATGCATATTTTATGATGTGCTTTAATAAATGTAATTTAAATTTTTAAATGAAAGCATTAAGATCATGACAGGACCTATAGTCTGTGGGCCAAGCACCGATATCGTTCAAGTTCGTTTACCAATTTTAGGGACTACGGGAACTTGCTTGAAATCAACTAATAGTGATGTACTCAATCGAAAAATCCAATGTTCCCAAGCAGACCTTGTCTCATTAAGTTTTAATTAATAACTGAAATAGGGACTATATTCCTTAGCCTGTTGGCTCATTCACAACAAAAATTGTCTCTAGGTGGCGCTGTTGCACAAAATATTTGCAATTTAAAATTTCAATTAACAGGTTTTCTACCCTAGTTTTTCTTTTTCATACGATTTTATGTTGCAAAATATATTAATAAGTCATAATATACTTACTTCATGTCTTTTGTGATTCAGTTACTAAGAAAATCACAAAAATGTATCAATCCACATTTTCGCTTGTTCTTAACCTCTTCGCTACTTTAGCTTTTGGGTAAAAAGTGATTTGCTTAATAGACATAGCTACTGAGGAAGGGGCTGAATCTATTTATTTGATATATATTGGGGAAAAATCGGCTCAAAGTTTAGTAAATTGAAGGAACTAACTTATTTAAGACTTTCCTTTAACTCTAATTTAATAATAAACAGCTGATTAAGTAAATATTTATTTTCAGGAACTTACAAACATCAAGCACGGGCTTCGCACAAAATTCTATACTGTTAGATTTCAATAGTTGTGCACATCTTGTAATTTCAATTATTTTAGAATTTGACAGCTATTTCAACATAAACTAACTGAAGCATATTATATCCATAGCTTTTTTTTTTTTTTAAACCTTGACTTTTATTTTTTATCGATTGTAATTACTTTTTTGGTGGGAAGTATACGAAATATTTAGCAAATGAGCTTTTAATTGTTGAATTTTTTACTTGCCATAAATATTTTTTCACTTAAAACCTTAATCAGCTTCTTTTTTATTTTATTTTATTAATTTCTTAAACGGTAGTTTTTGCATAAGCTTCCAGTTGAACACTTGAAATATGTGAAAGCTGGGGGGTTAAAAGGGTAGTTAAAGAAAGTTATACAAGTTATACCCTTGTATTATACGATCATATTCTGGTCCGAAGTATGCATTTTGCAGCTGCAATTTTACGATTTGCTATGGTAGGGAAAATGTTGTTGTAACTCACTTGAAGTCCAAAAAACATGTTTCAAACGGAAAATGTGCCTCTGAAGGCGCTTCTGTTGACACGTTTTTCCAGAAGCAAAGTAGCGACGACGATGTCACTCGAGCACAGTGTCTGTTTACTAGTTTCCTTGTGGAACATAATGTACCATTAACCGCTGCTGATCACGCGGGATCGTCATTTAAAAAAATGTTTCCGAAGTCTGAAGTTGCAAAGAAATATTCATGCGGCCGAGCAAAAACGGCTGCGATTGTTAATGAGCTATCTAGAAACTACAAAGAGCAAACTGTTAGCTGCTTGAAGAAGTCTGCTTTTTCTCTGGCTATTGACGGTAGCAAGGACAATATGGATGCAAAGTTGCTTCTCAAAGTTGTAATAATATACTCCAGTGCACATTTTTTGTGAGAGTCTAATTTGATATTAAAAAATTTTGATATTTTGCTTCATAACTTTATAAAAAAAGTGTAAAAGTTTTCATGTAACAAATTGAAATATGAATCCATTAAAACTGATTCTGATGCAAATGATTCCATTTTAATTTATACTAAATCCTATAAGTTCAATTGATATGAAATTCATAACTAATTTTATATTAAATGAAAAGAGTAGGTTTAAAAAGTGTCTTGTGTGATTTTGTTTTGCATTAAAAATCTTCTGGATTTTTTTTCTCAGAAGTTGGCAGGTATGATATAGAGAAGATGGTTCTCACCAGTGAGGGATGGAAAACATTGTCCATACAGACATAATGAACTTGTGTTCATTGTGCCGCGATGGTCGAGCAGACTCGCAAGTGTGCCGTAGGGTTAAAGAGGTCGAGGAGCACTGATCTATGCAATTGAACCGTGTCGGAACGGTTTGTTTTTGAATTTGGGATAACATCTATGCAATTAAACAAGAACATTTATTTTGCCTTACTTCATGCTCAAAACATTTGTTGCAAAACGTTCCGTCTTCTTTTTCAGAGTGGAGGAGCTGAAGATGTGATTCGCCAGCTCAAGGAGGAAAACGTGAGTCTGGAATTTTATATCTGCTTGTTAACACGCTTGAACTAGCTGACCCACACGAAGCATTCATACATGGCAGGTGTAATTTAAAAAATTCAGATTCTTTAAACTGGAATTAAAAAAAAAAAAAAAGAAACAGGTACAAAGAGAACTTATTTTTTGCAGATTTAAAAGAAAATGCAATGATGCCTTACTTTGGTAATTTTATAAAGTATTAAGGAAACAAAAAGAAAAGAGAAACAACTTTTATACAGATACTTTATTCCTGTTAAGTTTCCATGCTAAAATACACATCTTTTTTTCCGGTTTTAATGCAATATTTCAATTGCGAGTAAGAACAGGGGTGGCCAACCTTTTTAAGGAGAGTGTCTGAAAAAAAAAAAGCCTTAACCTGTTAGCTGACTGAGTAATTTTTACTTCACTTTTTCCCATTTCTCTGAGTAACTGAAATTGAAATGATAATACTTATAAAACAAGTCCAAACTTAAAAATTATCGCTTTTAAACACTTTTGCAGGTTCCATCTGTCTGGGTATGCTTACATATAAACAGATTAACGTGGAACGTTTCATTCTACAAATTAAACAGACAGTACTTTACGCAATTTATTTCTCTATAGCTTTTTACCAAGTCATTTTCATTTTAGGATTAGATTGTGAAACTACTAACAAATATATGTTTTAAGTGCTACCAATAAATGTTCATATGTATTTTGATTTTTATGCATTCATAATGGAAAATATTTGTTCACAAACATTTTGCACCAGGCAGCTAACACTATGTAAATGCAAAAAAATTATTGGTACCAATTTATGAAATTCTATATAGTGTGGATTTAGTTTCTTGCAGTTGAAATATATTTGATTAGCAATGTTGTATGTGTGTAAACTCTTAACTGTTGTATACCCATTGGATTCGAAATTTTCAAATTATCATGCTAGGGATGTGACCAATGTCCATGCATTCAGATTTTTTTTTATTAAAACAAATTGAATGGTAGTTAAAAGATAATAGGAAAATTTTAAAATAAGACTTGAATTTTAAAGGAAAAATGCTCTGCCATTTGCAATTGTCTTTTTGGGCCAATGTGTTTGCTCAAAAAAAAAAAAAGAAAAAAAAGAAAAGAAAAAAACACTCATCCATAAACTTGATCACAACATCTGATGATGTACCTTCGATCGTTAAGGACGATGTAGAGTCCAATATTACATTGTATCGGCTTTGCAGAGTGTTGCCATTTGACCTGCAAGGCCTTTGTTTTTGCAGTCGTTAATCCTCGATACATGTATCGAGGTTCCTGTTGCAAAAATGTTCAAAATAAGTTGCAGAGTTTAGATAATAAAAGTTTGAAATGAAAAAAAATGATGAAAAAATAGTTTATAAAAGCTTCTGTTTCTTCATAAATATGTTGATGAAAATATTCTGCATGGAAAAATATCTCCAACACAAGAAATTTGAAACATTTACCGCCAAAACTAAAGGAGATATTAGATCTGGAAACTTTCAGGGGCCGTGCAGATGATGAGATTGGAACATATCGCCCTTTTATTAGAATAATGATTTGTTGATGTGAAAAAAATAAGTACCGTCAGCCCCCCTCCATCGGGACACGCACCATTTTGCAACGCAACGCCGACTCGGTGAATCCATTCAAGGACTGCAGAAAGTTGGCACTCGTCAGCCTGGAATAGGAAGTAACCGAACCCGAGGCATAAATCCTGTAAAAGAAGCAACGAGAGCCGAACAGACTGGTAGCTCACATGAAGTGAGAACACCGGCGAGAGACTGTGCATCGGTACGGTACAACTCGTAAGCAGCAGAGTGAAGTTGTAGGCTCATAAACAGTCGGATGGAATAACCGAGTCGGCGGTGTTTTGCGCGTTTCTGCCTCAGCCCCATCTTAAGGGCGGTAACTTTCCGCTTTAAGCACCATTTTGTTATTGAATGGTGCATCAAACGGATTAATTAAAGCAAATACTGCTGCAAAAATTATTTGCTCTAACCTGCTCCAGACTGTACTTGCGCCAATGCATTTTCCCGCTCCGAAATGGCCGTGCTGTCGTCTCGTCCCTGTGATATGCATGTGTGTGCTCGTTGGAAATATTCGCAAACTATCGTTTTGTTTCATGTTTGTCTCCTCTCTCGCCCACTCAGGCCGAACTCCGAGAGCAGTTGCGACGACTCTCCGAGAAGTCGACTCCAGAGAAGAAGCAACTCGAGGATGCACTCTTGGCGGTAAGGTCTCACTCTGTCTATGCATTTGTTTTGAATATATTATGATATTCTCCTCATTTACTTTTCGAATTACTATGTTTGCAAAATAAAAATTGTATTGATCATATCAATATTTTTCATTTATTATTTAAAACGGTCAAAATAGTTTATATTCATATGATATATTAATGTATCATCTTAGTACTATTATATATGCGGAAGTTTGTATGGATGGATGTTTGGATGGATGGATCTATGTTTGTTCCTCTTTCACGCAAAAACTACTGAATGGATTTTAATGAAACTTTTACCATAATCAGGGTTCCCACGGTCCTTAAAAGTCCTTAGAAACTCCTTATTTTTCATTTTGAAAAATAAGGGCCCTTAAAAGTACTTATTTTTGATTCAAGGTCCTTAAAATTATTTTTAAGTCCTTATTTTTCACTACTGCTAGTAATTTAATGATTTGAAATTGCAAGCAAGAATGAAAAAAAATATTCTTTCAACTTTTCTTTTTTACTGCTTTGGGATCCTGTGTTGATACCTAAACATTCTCAGTGTGAGCAAAGAAAATAAGCGTATAGGTGTTAGGGAAGGGAGAGGGGGTAGTTGTCTAGAAAATTTCCACTCACCATTTGGAGTTTGCAAAAAATATATGTAAACATGAACTAATAGATGCTTTAATAAGAAAAAAAAAACCTTTTAGCTCTACAAATTCCTTGTCTTCTTGTATTTTTTCGTCTGTAATCCATATCGCAATGATTTATTTTAAAACGGTGGTGCTCAACCTAAGTCCAGTGGTGCAAGTGCTGCGCCAAATAAAGAATCTTGCGCCATCCTGCTCCCAAACGCACTTTTTGATCGAAATAGGGCATGTTAAAATTCCCATAGTTCCTTGCGCGCTGGGTATTAAGCACTTCCGGTTATTCCACTGCTGGCTTCTGCCGTTGTTTTGTCTGAGTAGTAGAACATATAAACCTTAAAATGCCATGGAATTGCTGCATCCCTCAATGTTCTGCAACCTCCAAAGCTTGTGAGGAATTATGTTTCCATTTATTTCCAACGGATTCAAGTGGAAAAAAAAAAGATAATATCTATTCGTTTTTCAAAACCCCTAGCAAGTACGCGAAAGTTTGCAGCAGGTATTTTCAAGAAAGTGATTTCTTGACCAAGAAAACCGGTAAGTGTATGTTATTTCTGCTTTATGCAATTCAGATAGTGAATTTGTTTTGGTGATATTGATAAAATTAGATACATAGTATTATGTAAATAAAATATAAGAAATGGTCAGACTCAGTTTTTGACTGTTGTTCTTATAATTCCTTGCGTTGCATTATACTATAGTTATTAAAATCTAACTTACATTTTGGCTGACTATTTTAAAATGAACATAATATTGTATAATTGTGATTTGAATTCTACTCAGCTTCTGTTCAGGATCGGTCAATTTCGAAAAGCGAGGGGTCAAAGTGCAATTTTTGTATGAAAACGGGATATTTAGCAATTTTTTTCGAAATATAAGTCCCAAAAAGACATTGTTGACTATATTTGGTAGTTCAAGGGAGGGGTCATGATCCCCATACCCCCCCCCCCCCTGGATCCGCACCTGTTAAAACGAAACTAAAAAACCAAAGCAAAATAAAAAATCATGATCTCAATAAAATTTAAAAGAAAAATTGCAAAGGATATATGAACTGAGATGTTTGTGAATAAAATACCTTTGTGCACAAAATCTAAAGTATAAATACAACGTTAAAAAACACAATTACGCAGGGAAACTGTAGACACGTGTTTCGGCGTTGCAAAGAACGCCTTTACCAAAACAAAAAAATTGTGAGCTTATGGATGCACAAGCTCACAATTTTTTTTGCATTGATAAAGACGTTCCTTGTAACGCCGAAACACGTGTCTGCAGTTTCCCTGTGTATTTGTGCTTTTTTAACGTTGTATTTTTACTTTGTAAGATGTTTGTAAGGAGTTAGGAGGGATTCATCTGTTGGGAGTTAAGCTTTTAAAGTATTAATTTAAATATGAGCTTGTCATACAATCCTCTTCAACATTCTGTTTACATTCAGTAAGTCAAAACAGTGTTAAAAAATAAAATATGTAAATTAATAGGACAAGGATTTGAGGGGGGGAGCCTGCTTTTTAGTCCTTGGTGATGATTTAAAAGTCAAGATATAGGTGTCAAGATGATTTTATTAATGATTTTTTTAATGGTTCTTTAAAAAAATTAATAAAGTAATAAAAATAATTTTTTGAAGAAAATAATTCAATGTTCTATGTTATTTTTATTCTTCATTTCCACAGTTAATATAATTCTATAATATTTTCAAATTATTTTATAATTTGATTTCTTTTATAATTTTTTTCTACTTATGGGTTAGTACAATCGAAACTTCGCAACAGGCTTGGAAACGACAAAGCAGCCAAACTTGTTTTCATTTACAAATCACTGAATTTAGCTCCTGAATAGAGAAATAGTTTTAAAATTTTCAGGAAGAATAAAATTATTGTGATTATCCCGTAGTCTAGTTCATATCTCTCTAACAATTTTGTAGTTGAAGGAGTAAAATATCCAAATTAACATGAAGCATTCTTTATGCGATTTTGATAATTAAAACAAGGAAAAATAAGTAAATTGTAATTAAATACTATTTTCTACTAATTTATTAATTACTCTTATTTACATTTTTAGTTTTATGTATTTTTCAATTGATACATAAAAGAAGAATCGGATTTAGACATCTAACTTGAACAATTTAATTTGTTAGTATCAAACATACTTTATTAATCTTAAACTAAAAAAAATTATTTAAATAAAACAAACCTGACTTAAAGAAAAAAAATCCGATTTTTTATTTAAAAAAAAATTGTGATTTCTATCAACCCTGTGTCAATGCGATGAGATAGCGTATGAAATTTTTAAAAGTTAATTTCCAACTCTGTGTACAGCAATAAAGAAAAAAATTGAAAGTAGGAAATGTTTTAACAATACTTTGAAAGATCTTTATCCAAAAAACTATGTTCCTTGCATACCATACAAGGTTAGTAATTCCGCTTTATTACCACTTGCTTTAGCTCCGAAAACTTTTTTATTTGTCTTTTAACGAGGAAAGAGTCTCCTTTTCGTCAACCATACCTTTTTTTAAGCATTAAAATGCATAACGCTTGAGAAAGAGCAATTCCTATAATTTATTAGTGTATCGCGTAATGAAAAAGCACTAGGCTCGAACTACCGGAAGGACACAATCCCAGTTGTACGTGCCGCGCTCCCTGGCGGCAAAGTTTGTCCCAAGCATGCCCTATTGCGCATGACCGCGCCAGAACGGCCGTTTTTCTAGCGAATATCGCGAAAAAGTGGCATAACTTCTGCTTTTGTTAACTGTTCGTTATGACGGTTGCTATGGCGAAATTCTGAACACGTGCGTCGCGAAAAATATTCTCCTTATCTGAAATTTCAATCCTTTTGCATCTTTCAAAAATTTTGATATTTTTCACAATCCAAAATTATTTTGACATATGCTACCTCAGCTTAACTTATTTTCTGTTTTATTTTGAGAAAAAAGTAACTTATTTTTAGAAGCATGTCAACATCTAGCATTTACGTCGCGGACGAAGCTTTCTATGTTGAAGATTTCAATCCAAATGCATCTTGCAAGCATTTTAATATTTTTGACAATTAACCGTTATTTTGACAATAGATACCTTCCAGTAGCTTATTTTAGCTTATATTTTGACAACAAATATTTTTTTTCTATTGATATACAAATTTAGTTTTGCAAGCTTGATTTTAATAAGCATTGGGTTATCCATTGCTTCATTTTTCGGAAAGCAATTAAAACAATCAAGCACATAATCTTTAATTATGGCTTTGTTCTGAAAGGCAGTATTTGAAAAGTTGAATTTGTAAAATAATAATTTTAAAAGCTTAAAATAGAATTTTCCATGCTACTAGCAGCAGTGCTCCCATTAGGTCATTAAAGGAAAGATAAAATTTTGATGCGTTGTACAAAATTCAGAGGTACTTTATGGCAGCACATAATTATCTCATTCTACTGTTTAGAAGTTCTAACGTCTTTAAGTTTTGTAACCAGCACAGATTTAAGGCATTAAAAGCACAGAGACAAACAAAGATTAAATGTGAAGCACTATATGATAGTTACACAAGAAGCTTAATACAATCAAGAGTCATCAGATTCTTTATTAAATTTAGCAAACCAACGACTCAAGTCAGCTGTTAAGAAAAATGTCTTGTCTGAAATCGAGTTGAAAAATGGATATTAGAAGATGCAGAGAAGTTATGAGAAAGAACAGTAGAACAAAAAGAAACTAAGTTAAACTTTTAAATTAAGGTTTTTCAATTTTTAGCCCACAAAATCTAATTTTGCACGATAAAACATAAAAAAACTTTAGTGTACTTTTCAAACACAAAGGTAGTTCCTCAATTTTAATTTAAAGCACATTGTTGACAAAAGAAAATCCAAATGTTATTGATAATTATGCAACTAAAAAACCAAAAAATGTCTAAATTTTTCATATTGTCGTGGAAGCTTTAAACCAAACGTTTGCATTTCATTCATGTATTTAACCACCACGAATGCACACCTAGGTTATTCATGGATAAGATTTTTTCTAAAAAATGAAAAAGGATTGGTAGTATAAATGTAATTCTAAAAAAGTGGATGAGTTTATCGTTTCAATTTGACTTTAAATGAATGTTCCAATTCATATATCCTTGTCTCTGAAATTTGAGTTAAGTACGGTGAAACATTTTGCTGTTCACCTATTGAAACCACATCTAGTATTTTTAAACTATAACTAAAATTTAATAATAGATAATCAGTGCTTAGTTAAAATGCAAATATACTTCTGTACCTTAATGCAAAAACAACCAATGTCAAAATTCGTCGAATTGAGATATTCAGGTTCGAAAATTTGAGTCTCCATAGGAATGTGTTAGATTTGGTGTCTTAGTTTCGCTCGACTGCTAAGGCGGTTTGTTTTAAAACATTGGTTGTTGTTGCATATGACAGAGGATACCTTTCTGTCCCCATTATGATAAAAAACTAAAAACATCAAATTTTTGACATTGGTTGCCTTTGCATTAAGGTACAGATTTAAATTACTATAAATGTATGTGTCCCATAGTATCTTATTGGAGCCTGCTCCTAAACACAATTCTGCCGTTCCCAAATGGCATTTTCCCTGCTCCCGAAGATGCTCCCAAACCAAATTTGGTCACTTGCATCCCCGTAAGTCTAAAGAAGCATAGTCATTTGTAGGTTTGACAAATCCTTTTCAACTAGTTCCTTCAGAACAAAATGTTTTTGGAAGCAAATACTGACATGTAAATACTGAATTTTTTGAAGAATTATTTGTCTGGCGAAAAAAATTAAAAAATTGCAGGAGCTTAAGTCTTTAGTATTTTGATCTCTAATCATATTGAAAGTGTTTCTAGATATCTCGTAAAACATGGAAAAAGAAAGAAAATTACTTACTAAAACCTGTTTTTTTACTACTTAATTCTTATTTTAAGTAATAAATTTTTTGCAACTATTTCTTAGAAACCAGTTTCTCAATTTTAAAATAATGACAAAAGCAGCTACATGGGTCAGCTTTGCAAGCTGTAGGCACCACTTTAAAACCATGTTTTTCAACCCATGCTGCAGGCATACATTTTGCCTCATTTGAACGCATTATTCATCATGTTAATCAATGCAATCAAATAAAAATATTTTGTAATCTGACATATTTGCTACTTAATTGTTTCCACTTGAAAATTTTAATCCATTTGCATCTGCATTGATTCAAGTAAAAATTATGGTTGACTTTCACTAATGGTTATCATAATTGAATTTTCCAGCTCATATTTGCAAAGCATTTCTCAGATAAATGAAATTTTCTCTTCACAAAGCACTAATTTAGACAATTCTTGATCCCACTGCAAACATTGCATCCAGTGAGTCATGGAAAATCATGGATTTCAAATTCCAATGGTATCAGATACCTTGCATTTTGTACAAGTTTGGTTTGAAGTGTTGCATAAATCTCTTACATTTATCCAAATTGTCTACATGCAATTCTTTTTAATAAAAGTGAAGAATTTTTCCGCTTAGACTATTTTGGAAATTCTGACATATCTGTCCTGAATTTTAGCCCTGTGTATGTAGTTAGGTTATAGTAAAAGTGATTGATTCACTTTTACAAAATTAAGTTTTTATCATAATTTTACCAAAATCTGAACTATACTGAAGTAAATAGAAGTAGCATCAAATTAGAATTCCTTGCCTTTTATTGAAATCCGTTTTAGCATTTTTGTTTAATTGAGAAAGATAGTAAATTGACCCTTTTTTCCCTCATTTTAACTTGATGTATTTGTATACAACATATTTTATACTTTTTTCTGCAAAACGCAGCCTCAAATATTCTAGTGCATCTTGTACTCAAAGCTAGTACTTTTCTGTCCAGTGTTTGATTTAAAATTGCTGCTAGCCTTGAAATTGTCACGAAGAAAGAGTTCAGATCACAATTTTTTTATTTTGAAAATTTTTCTTAGTCTTGGGTTTGAAATGTAATGATAAATGCTTAAAAACATTTTTTTGGGAAAAAAAAATGCTTGAAAATAAAGGTGTGTTTGTACAACCTGTAAATTTCATGCATATTTGTTGACTAATTAATACTTTCAAGGTCCTTAATTTTTTTGAAAAAGGTTCTTAGAAAGTCCTTATTTTTTGTTTTGAAAAAGAAGTGGGAACCCTGATAATGTAGCTTATACATCAGAATAACACATAGGCTATAGTTTATAACGATATTCCAAAAAGTTCGATCTGTAGCGCGTTTTTCATTCCAATTTAAGGTACATTTTTCGTATAAATCCGCGAAGGCTTCCAACAAACTAATTCAGTATTTAGTACATCATCTAAACTTCCTGTCGATAGCTAGAATTGCGTGTATCATTTCTACTTTTCGCATTAAGTTTTTAAGGCTTTTCTCAAGTCAAATCAAAAAGTATTTTTTTTTTTTTTTTCAACTCCATGGTTAATATCCAGGCTTTTACATAAACATTGGAAACGCTCGCTCGCCCGCTTTCTAACGAGCTTTTACCATGATTTGTATTTTAAAACATTTTGTAACAACTGTAATCTTAGTTGTAAATGGAATATTTATCCTTGAGCAATGTGTTTTTTATTGTGCTTTGAAACGTGCAAATAATTTTTTGTTGGATAAATTGTATTCCTTTATTAAGTAGATTGTTCACTGCATCAATTATTTTCGCAAGTTTTGTAAATATGTGTTTTAGCGTATCTGTAACGTAATCGCTTTAAGAGATTGGCATCTAATAAATGGATTAGGTTCATTATTTTCCAATTTGATGGAGCTTTAAATACAACTTCACGGCACTTCTTAAATTTATTTGCGTTGATTGGACACTTTTGCAATTACAATTGGGCAGTTGCTTAGTATCCAATTGAACAGGAATTTTGCCGAATTTGTTGCAAGAAGATTTTAATAACTGAGATTCCCGGCGATTTTTTCAACTGACACCAGTTTCTGTGCCAAAGACTACGTAATAATACTTTACTTCTTACACGACGTAATCAAAATAAAATGATTATTGTCTGATATTTATCGACTGCGGCAAAATCTTAATCATTGATATAATACTTCCACATTTGAAAAGTTAAGTTTTTTTTTTCTGTTGTTATCCGATTCCTTGTGTATCCATTAAAAACCTTTTGAACATTATGTCAAAACGTAAAGTAATCCACATACTAAATTAATAAAACCTTTAAACAAGACTAAAATTACTATTAATTTCCGCTTTTGCACGAAAAATTGCCAAATGTTCCCTATTAATTTCGAAATCAATATAAGGACAAAAACTTTTAACGTCAATTTATGGTCAGCAATAGTATCTCAGCATTTGATGACTATTTCTGTGATAAAAATTAGTGACATAATAATACTTAATGTATTTTCATAAAGTAGGGAGAGGAGCAAAATTATCCGAGGTTTTTCAAAACAGTTACCGCAAATTAGGCGACATTTTAAAAATCGTCGAAGCAGTGCGGTGTGTTTTGAGTTCGTTCAGTTCAGGGGAAAAAAACGAAGGCGAGTATAAATTTTGTTTCTCAATAGTATTACTGACCCAGGCAAAGCCGGGTATTTTTGCTAGTTAATATATAATGAATGAACATGTCTGATCTATAGGGGTAGCAGATGCCCTCATTGAGAGAAATTTCTTCATTTGTTAATTCAAACGGTGACGCACTGCGGTTTCAATGTTTCAAAATGTTAATTATTTTGGTTACAACTCTAGTCCTATATTTGGCTGCAATCTGTTTTTATGCTTAAATCAGGCCCATATTGACGGGGTGGGTTTTAGGGTTCAAACCTATTTCTAAAAATGCTTTTCATTATACTTTTTTGCTGAAAAAGGATCATTACTATTTATTTATTCTTGCCATGTTTAGTGAGTACTGGCCTAATATTTATTACACAGGCCAATAAAAAAAATCTTTTTGAAAACTTTTTTAATTTTAATAGCTGATCTTGATAGATTTTTATGTGCTGAATCCAAATCTGCTTGTAGTTTTTATGTATCACCCTTAGTTTCCAAGCAAAATGTATTTTATTATATAGTCTAATACCCATTTACAGTATATAGGGAAATCAATGAAACACTGTAGAATCGTAAAAATGGTTTGTATTTACAGTAAAATACTTGGAATAGTAATTTTATGTGATGATACAAGGTTCACTTGTCAACTGGAATTGCTTTATATTTTCTTTCCCTTTTTTCCTTGAAGCTTCTTGTGTAGCTTTTCCTGCGATGAATAGCTTGCTGAACTTCCCGGTGAAGTGACCAACAGTTATCCCCCATCATGTTGTAGCATGTGTTTCAGCAGTGCTGCCAACATCATCTTTGTTCATTAGACCTATTTTTTCATGTTATCTTAACTATGAAAAAGCTGTTAAATTCTAAAAATGTTTCTTTATTTCATGAATGTAACTATAAAATGTGAATAAATGGTGGGTGATACAACTTTTTAAGCATCATATTTGGATTCAGCAACCTAAACAACATAAGAATAAGGTATTTTCATTAAAAAGTTTTTTCATCGTTGGCCTGTGTTATTCATTGCATTTGTTTTTAATTTGCTTGTGTGTGTTAGAGTTATGTATGAATTTTCATTTTGTGCTTTATCTGTCTTTCTCCTGTTCCCAGTGGGTCTGGTGTTATTTTTCCAGTCAATGCTGGTAAGCGATGGAGGTCTAACATTAAACTGCCGTGATTGTTTCTTAATCTCGTTATTTGACTCTGATTGCAAGCTAATCTCTTTCAGGAGCAGTGTTGGCGTGGAATAGCCAAGGCTCAGTGTGGAATCTTGGAAGCGAAAGTGGCGGAATTACAGTCAAAAGAAAAGTCTAAAAACCAGGCATTGGTAATAATCTATTTTTTTAGGGGGGGTTGGTCAATGCCTAACTTGCAGTCTCTGATTTACTTTGAAATTACATTGGTTGTAAAATCTGCCCAAACTATCTTACTACTACAGACAACAGTTACTACAACAGAATTGTGGTGTATTGCCTAAACAGCTCTGCAGCGTCCCCTAATCCAGAAATTTTTTCGGGGAGGGCCCAGTTTTGCACAGCGCCGTTTTATAAAATCTAGTTTTTGTACAGTATATGTTAAAAAAAAAGGGGTACGCCTGTCTGAATAAAACAAGAATCTTCTTTCTCTTCAGAGACTTACTTGCTCTCCAATCAGCCTTCCTCTTTCTTTCTTTTTCCCACTTCTTTTTATCCTCTACTACAGTTTTTGTTTGTTTCTTTGCTCATCTCATTTTCCATCTTTCTTTTTTTTCCCTTCTGTGCTACATGCAAAGTCGGATCTGATTTTATCCTGTTTCTATATTCTTTGGATCTTTCTGTAGCTCTGTTTTGGGCATCTTGGTTCAAAAAAACAACCATTCAAAAATAATCACCAAGGTTATTAAACTGAAAAATGTAATCTAAAATAACAGCAAGACAAGTGATGATGACTAAGTAAATTGTGTTAGGGGGTTTCCAATGTAAATGAAAAGAGCTAAAAAACATGTACCTAGTGCTGCCCTCTAGTACAAAATGAAAGTGATTAATTTTTGATGTGCATTATCTTTTTATACCTTAAATAATGTGTAAACTGAAATAAAAATTAAAAAGTGTGCCCTCGGCAACATCATCCTATCAGGGTTTGAGCTGAATTTCAAAGTTTTTTTTAGCAAAAAAGCTAAAATTCGAATAAAGGCTTTAGCAAATTGCTAAAGATTAATAAACAGTGAATCTGTTTACTATCTTTCTAACCTTGTCTATGTACTTCATCTCCTGTTGAAAGCTAAATTTAAAATTAATCCTTGACATCTTGAGAGAAATAAGTTCATAGTAGGCAACATTTTTTTTAAAATTTAAAGTGAAAATTTTAGAATTTTTATTCACATTAGAAGAGTTCAAGTTTTTTTTAAAAAATCGTTAATAACGTATATATTAGAGGGATTTTATGCCCATTAGGAGAACATATTGTTGAGTTAAATTGCATTTCATGTTGAATAACATTTATAATAAGATTAAGTTAGATACCACTGACTGTGCTTGCTTCCTCTCTCAGATCGTGCATTGCTTTTTGTTCTTATTATATTGGAGCAAAAAAAGGAAAATGACCTCGCTTCATTTTTGCAATTTAGAGAGAATTTTCGCATTTTGCGAGAAATGGCGACCATAGCGGAAACCCTGCATCCTATATTTACGGAGATACTATATATTTTTATATAAATTTGAAATCAATGTATCACTTTAAGTTAGTATTTGATACTTTTCAAGTCAAAACTTTTTTAGTTTATTAAAAGGGTAAAAAAACTGAAAACTTATCTCAAAATGTTTTGGAGGGGACATGTAAAATTTTCTTGTTGCTTAAAATATCAAATATTATTATTATCATAATTGAAGGATTAGAAAAATTTATCATGCCCTCCAAAAAATTGAGGACTGAGATATTATTTAGGAAAGAAAATTTTATGGCATGTGCTTTCCATGTATACAGGTTTTGCATTCCCCTGAAATTCCTAAAAAAAATTGCATCTCCTATAAAATTCCTAAAAAGGTACTAAATTTTTTTTTTTTTTGTTCCTAAGAAAACAGAGAAGTTTTCAGGAATTCTTTAGAAAAATTTAACAGACCCTTTTGTAAGTGTTTTATTGTAAAGCGGAAATTTTTCCTGGACATTTAATGTGATAAATAGACATTTTTAAAAATATTTCGTTAAAAAATGCACTTTTTCACACTATTTCTCATCTTGGGAGAGACTGAAAATCCTCCCTCTTTCGAACAAACTATTTAATCATTTAAAGAGCTGTTTTTATACTCAACCTAGATGAAACATAACCTGCCAAACTCATTTCAGTTTACCATGCAGATTCACCGATTAGACATCGATGGCTTTAGCCTTGTTTAATTTCCTTTTGGGTGTAGATTACTTGTAGGCTTGTTATTTAATGTCAGTCCTGTTGTATCTGAATCATAGCACAAGCATCTGTTTAAAAAATAACATTAGATTTTATACTTTATTTTTGGATTATGAAGAAAAAAAAATAGCGTTAAAATGTTGACAAGGATGTTTGGAACAGCATTAAAACCCAAAATCAAGGAATCCAACAGATCTCTTAAACTTAGGCTTCAACTGTTAGAAAATGATGTAAAATGTACAAGTTAAAGATTCCTTTCTTTACTTTCATTTCCTATTTAAAGTTTGGGTTATTATTTCAGTTATAATTATTGATTATTTCTGCCGTTCTTTAATATTTTTGATCAACAGTTTTTTTCTTCCCCATTTGCATACTTTGTCTACTTTTAAAAAAGCGTTAACTTATCACTTCTTACTTAATGTAAGTTCACATGTCTAAAATTATAGCTTCAGCTTAATTTGATATTCAGACATCTTTCTTGTTAAAATCTACAATTTTAATCATTTTTAGTAGCAATTTTTACTACGAGGTGGCGCTATGAGTGGCGAATTCTGTTTGAAGATCACATTGGAATGTGTGACGAATTCGTGACAGAAACAATCACCATATTTGGAGAGATTTGGGGGGTAAGACCTCCTTGCTCTATTACCATATATGGCCAGGTTTTCGCCTATTGGCTAAGAAAACGGGCGTCCCTGTCGAGCGTCCCTTGGGTGATTTCAAACAAAAAGTCGTTGGATCATGAATCTTCTATCTGCCACCGTTGTGCTAGGATGCGAGTAGAGGCAATGTTGCTTATTAGAATCTCTCGAAAAACCCGTTGGCGTTTTACGCGAAGAAAACGGAAAAAATGTCGATAATTTAGTAGGAAGATGCTCCTCTATTTTTTCAATTAACCAAGATAATGATATCGTTGTGATAATCTTCAATGTTCCACTCCGTGTCGATTTTTAATTCCAAATAGAACTTTGAGCAAGAATATGCATTCTATTCATAAGTGGATGAAAATGAATATTTTGCGTTAAAGCATGAACGACTGAAAAGGCGAACCTTTCCGAAATGAATGAATCATCTTTAAAAAATATAGTGCTGCAATTTTTATCTGTACCCGGATTGCTGAAATCTTTACCAGTGCCTGCAGAGGAGTCCTTCGTCAACACATGAACCTGAAAATGGGAACATTCCGTAAATAAGGGAAACACCATCTTTTAGATGTTGGCCGGCTGGAACGGCGGCGACCCGGAATCGGTAAGAAAAAACCAAGACCACCTCCGACCAACAGAAATGTGGAATGGTTCTGCTCGGGAGAAAAGAGTACAAAATTCACATTTGAATATTAAATAACAATTTATTCAACATAAGTAAAGTGTAAATAGGAAAAATAATTTTGACATTTAAAATATAAACTTAATTTCCCCCCCCAACACATTCGGTAAAAATTTTCCAACGCAAATTCAAAACGATTAGATTTCATTCGCAACATTTTTCTTTTCTTAAAAATGTTCAAAAACTTCTTCGACTTTAAAAAGGTGCCACACAGTAGAAAGTTCCTGAAAAAACTATTTAAAAGTTCATCATACCAGGATGCAGTCTATCAGTAAAACACAGGCACACGACGAAGACTTGAAGTCATAACACACCCGCTCGCACTTTTGCTGACAGTAGGTTCGGAAGGGTTGAAATCCCACTCGTTCCTTGTCCCGGACGGCAGGCAGAAGACGGCTACTTAGAACTAACAGTAACCAGGCAACTGCAGAGAACACGTCATCTTAATATGTTGAACTCCCGGTCCTGTTCATAGCCAATCTCCGAAACAGCACAACCTACTCTTCCTTATTTAAAAAAACACTATTGAAGTTTTAAAAACCTACCAGCTCTTTTAGCATGGCAGTCGAATCTAATCAATCACATTTTACTTTTAGAAAAACACCACGTCCTCTGCGCGGCAAAATCAATTAGAGGCTCGTAGCCCACATGGCGCGCTTTCAGCACCAACACAATCCACCGTCTCGCTGCAGCGACGGAATCAAATCATAAGATCAAATCACGAGAGAAGGATTGATTGATTTACACGGTATTTATAGTTACCGTTAAAACGACAGCTGACGTGATACGCTCCAAAATTAGCATGCAATGTTAAACACAGACAACTCAACACAGTTATCTCCTTAACTGTTAAATTCTTAAAACTTTTTGAAATATGTTTATGCAATGCGTCCAGCAAAAAACTACTCAACCTATTTGCCGATTGCGTCACTTCGCCTGTCGGGTAAACACATGTGATATAAAGCAGTGAGTAACCGCCCCTAAGCAAGGGCTAAGGCAGAAACAGGCAATACACCGCCAACTCGACCATTTCGATCCATGGACAGCTGTTTCGAGCTTATTCTGCTCTCATCAGCATGGAATACGAAATAAGTCGAGTTGGCGGCAAAAATCCTCTTAAATAGCAAAGAGAGCCAAAAAAAAAAAAAAACTGGTAGCTAATGTGAAATTAGGAAAATTAATGTGAAATTTCACATTAGCTACCAGTTTTTTTGGCTCTCTTTGCTATTTAAGAGGATTTTTGCCGCCAACTCGACTAATTTCATATTCCATGCTGATGGGAGCAGAATAAGCTCGAAACAGCTGTCCATGGATCGAAATGGTCGAGTTGGCGGTGTATTACATGTGATATAGTTGGGTTTTTACACACTAGACACTTATGGGGGATCGTCTGCTGGTCAGAATTTTCGGGAAATACTTTTAATAGTTTAAATATACAAAAGGTAAGTTCTTAATTTTATTTTTCATTATCTTTATATGGAATTGCTTCAAGACCAATTTAAAAAATAAAGGCTTATGCTAACATTAGAAACGTGGAGATGCAATTTTTACCAGTGCCTGCAAAGGAATCCTTCGTCTGCACATGAACATTATCCTATTGGTGCTGAAAACAAGTTGATATTCGAAGATTATGAAGTGTGCCATCATCATTCACAAAAGGGATGGAACAGCAGAGAAAATTTCGCATCTTGGTATTTCTCGAATATAGTTTAAAAAAAAAGGGGAGAATCGACGTCTCCCTTTTTTTACATCCAAGCGGTCTACGGCCTAGACACACGGGACTCACACCTGGAGTTATGGTCTCTGGAGCAATTTCCTACGACAGCAGGGGCATTCTCGTGGTTATCCCAAACTCACTGACTGAAAATTTGTCGTCAGTCTGTTAATTTAACCAGTAGTACAGCCCTTCATGAGTAGCATTAAAGGGGGCGTTTTCCAATAGGATAATGCTCGTCCTCACATCGCTGCTGTAACGCAATGTGCTCTACAGAGTGCTGACATGTTACCACGACCTGCAAAATCACCAGGTCTGCCTCCAACTAATAACGTATGGGATATCATTGGACGGCACCACTAGCATCATCCAGTCAGCAATGACGGTCAGGGCCGCTCCGTGCCAGTGTGCAAAACCGTGCGGCGCACGAGGGCGCCAGAGCCGAAAAGGCGCCGAGCTCTACCGACCAAAAAAGCTCCGAACAAAAAAAAAATTAATTCAAAATTTAAGTTGAAAATATAATTGAACTTTTCAAAAAACGAAGTCGGGGAACGAACGGCGATGAAATTACATTGCTCAATGAGATAAGCAATCTGTCTCACTGCCCATTCATAAATGAAAAATTATTACCTTGTTTTTTCTAAACAAGCTATTCAAAAGCTTAATCTTTTACACTGGAAACATGGGATGTTAGTGCATACATCAGCACTTTTCTTGGGAAAGAGGCGCCGTGTAAGCTACTTCAGCATGTCTAAGTTTATAAGAAAAAGAGTCCATGCAAATCTTCTGCTCTTCAATAGGTTTCTTCTTTCCGTTGAATTAATACTACGTTAGATTTTCTCTAGTGCAATGTAATTTAGTGTTTTAACAATTGTTCGTGGTGGATTCGACTGCTTTGTGTTATCGTACATGAAAAAATACGGTAAGCATATTTGCATGTTATTTACTTGTGCGTAATATTTACATGTTGTAGACAACAGTTTAGGTAAATTTTTCAGTTTCAAAACGGAACGATTTGACCATAATCACGCGATTATCTCCTCTTTGCTTCAAACACTAGTTTTTTTAATTAAAAAAAAAAGACCTTTGGACAATGCCATTCGTATCTCATACTAAATTTAATGCCTTTTTATACGAATCCGGATTTTATTGGTTAAATCAATAAAATCCATTAAGCAGGTTCGACTGTAATTCTTTTATTTTATGAAATTTCAATTATTGCATTATATACTAAATTTATAGTAACATGGGTGCAACAAGGATTTTATAATTAATTTGCACAGTGAGAATAGAAAAAATATTACATATATATGTATTTGTTTTCAGAAACATATAGTTTAAATTTCTCCATTTCCCCCTCCCCCCCTTGAGAATAAGAACAATTAAAAACTAAAAAAAAACCCTCAAGAACATCACCAGTAATAGGTATACAATTTGGCATTTACCAAGAAAATATTTCAAAAAAAAAAACCTTTATTTTGCACTGTGTAATTACTGGAGTGACTTGTATACGACGCCTTGAAAGTGACCAAACATGGCGACTGCGTTCCATACGCAGCAGCCATTTCAGGACGATCATGAAGGGAAAATGATCCAAGGACTGGCTATTTGGCTGATATTTTAATCTGGTGCGATTGAGGATTTAAAAATTACAATAGTTATTCGACTAAATAGAAACTAGCTCCTATTAGTAAAGACGATTTTTAATGAAACGCATTCTTTATCGATCTCGACTCTCGAGCATTAGCGTTCACATCACAGCTGAAATATAGGTTAAGTTTTTTTTTTTTTATTTTTATTTTAATGATGTAAAGTTTTTTTTAATGAAATACAGGATTTACGGAACAATTTGGAATATTGATTATATGAATTAAGGAAATGATAAAAAGAGCGGGGAGGGGGGGGGGGAGCTCTGCGCGATCCAAAATAAGTTCCCTTGTTAAAACTTTAAAATTAATTTGCCTTCCTATTCTGAGGATTTGAAGAATAAAGGCTGTTGCTAATTGGAAATCAAATAGGACCGGAAGGACCTTCGAGGGTTTATTGAAAATAAAAGAAGAAAAAAAAGAAAACGTACGTTATGATGTTTTTCTTCTTCGAAAAGCGAAAATTAGCATAATATTTTCATGCTCTCAGCACAAGATCTAAGCAAAACATATAACTATGTTAGAAAAAGGAACCAAAAAAAGTAATAAATTAACTTACCTTTCAGAATTACTAACATTTTGCTGACCACGTGGATTATCGCTTAAATCTTTGTTCAAGAAAAACGAAGTTATTTTTCGCGTAGAGCAAACATTGTCTGTGAATTTTCTTTTTTTACTAGCCATTATACTCTTTTTTAATTCATAAACATAAAAAATATTTTAAAGGAATACTTTCCCATTAATGAACGAACTTCAAAAAACGATGGCGCGAGGCAGAAACGTTGTGAGTAATGCAAAAAGGTACCAACTCCGAGGTCCAATGTCCACTCGTATTTCCGGTCAAAAAACGATCTTCCCCGATCCCCCCCCCCCCACGCAACTTCTTTCCTAGAAAATTGTCTGTCAAGCAAGGGGTTCTTTGTTGGAGGAAATAGGAGCCTGCTCTCCCCCCAGCATGGGGAGAAATGGAAACCTGTTTCCACCTACCCACAGCAACTCCAGACAAACTTCTTCCCCAGTTTTTCCCCTTTGTTTGATGAAGGGCAATTCTAAAGCAATACATCGTCTTCTCCCATTTCTTTCGGGAGCCTTATTGTACTGATGCATCTCTGGACTGGTGTGGATTTCTTTTCTTGGAATCTAAAATAAAAATAGCAAAAAAAAAAAAAGGTGGCGACTGTTGAAATTTTTTGGGATCGCCACTTTTGAAAACTAGGTCGCCACGTGGCGAGTGGCGACCGTAAATCTTGACCTTTATTTCGAGGAGTTTATATTTAAAAGTTTGGGTTGTAGGATTTTTTTTTTCTGATTTATCATTTTGCTTCATACCGTGTAGCAAGAACAGATTGAAGAATAATAATCTCTTTCCTTCGCATAGTTTATCATAATTTTCTTAAACTGAAGTCATTGTTTAAAAAAATGTCAACAGTAAATTGGTCGGAGGGGAAAAAAAGTCGAGCATGGGAATATTTTGGGTTACAGGCAAATGAAGAAGGGAAAAGATTGCAATTTGTAAACTATGCAAGTCGAGTGGTTTAGCTAAAGGTGGAAGTTCATTGAATCTTTTTTAATTTCACTTTTGAGTTCATGACTTCAGTAAAAAAACTTTTTATATTTATTTTATTATTTTGTACATCGCGATGTAGAAATTCCTACATCGCCCAGCCCTAACGGACATAATGAACTTGTGTTCATTGTGCCGCGATGGTCGAGCAGACTCGCAAATGTGCCGTAGGGTTAAAGAGGTCGAGGAGCACTGATCTATGCAATTGAACCGTGTCGGACCGGTTTGTTTTTGAATTTGGGATAACATCTATGCAATTAAACAAGAACATTTATTTTGCCTTACTTCATGCTCAAAACATTTGTTGCAAAAAGTTCCGTCTTCTTTTTCAGAGCGAAGGAACTGAAGATGTGAATCGGCAGCTCAAGGAGGAAAACGTGAGTCTGGAATTTTATATCTGCTTGTCCCCCCCCCCTGCTTTGTATAAACACGCTTGAACTAGCTGACCCACACGAAGCATTCACACATGACAGAAGTAATTTAAAAAATTCAGATTCTTTAAACTGGAATTAAAAAAAAAAAAAACAGGTAAAGAGAACTTATTTTTTGCAGATTTAAAAGAAAATGCAATGATGCCTTACTTTGGTAATTTTATGAAGTATTAACGAAACAAAAAGAAAAAAAATGTTGGCTTTGATTACCACTATTGGGTTTAATTTAAATTTAGTTTAAAGTCTCTAGGAGACAAAACTAAGTTAAAGCCATGAAAGATTAAATGCGCCGTAAAGTGTCCGTGAAGAGACAAGTCAAAAGGCAATATTTCCAAAGAATATTTAAATTTATTAGTTATCAAAACATATTAAAGTTAAAGTTCTAAAAATCTACTCAAAAAAAAGCTGCTCAAATTTCGTAGTCGAAGTCTGAAGATAAAATACAAAATAAATGTCACCATCTGGTCTCCGGCATTAGATGACCCTTCCAGGGAATCAGGCGAACTTGAGCCCCCGGCTCGGTACTCTCTGGCTGGCACGATCAGTCTGCTGGCGACACTCGAACTTATAAATTAACCCCGACGTCAGTGCAGTCGTCCCGGGTTGTATTGAACGCGATGAAACCCGGCCACCAACAAAATAATTTGTCAATCTTCACCTGGCCAATTTTAATAACAACATCATGGTCCAGGACTTGGTAAGCTGTTGCTGGAAACTTTTAAAAGTGAAAACTAGATGAGCTCATTTAATTTAAAAACTATAACGTGGATTCACAATCCACTACTCCAAATTCCAGCCAAGCATGGCTAACACCATCCGAAGCACAACGCTGCCTACGCAGCTACCGGCGAGAGCACCACAAGCTCAAGGCTGACGAGGTGGAAGAGAAGAGAAGAGAGAGAGAGCATCGGTAGTGCTCGCTATTTATTGTGGCAAGTGCGTCAGCATATGTCACTTGTAATTTCCATACTGCTCTGCTCATTAGCATACGAGCCTCGTTGGATTTTCCTCCACTAAACAACAGACTCTGAAATTTGAAAACTATGCAGCAGCCGAATACAAACAACTCAACTCTTATGTTTTGATTCGGAAGATGGCCGCGATTGGTTTGAAGTGTGCTGCGCCAGCATGATGGATTAAACGTGGGGAGATGAGGTTCGTGCTTTAATTTTACTTTTAATTTGTACTTATAATTTTAATAATACATAGCCCTGCGAGTCTGGGAACAAAAATAAAGGTCTTTAGACCCAACAAAAAAAACACCTTTTACACAGATACTTTTTCGTGTTAAGTTACCGTGCTAAAATACACATCTTCTTTTTCGGTTTTAATGCAATAGTTCAATTGCGAGTTAAGATCAGGTTTGGCCAACCTTTTTAAGGAGAGTGTCCGGAAAAAAAAGCCTCAATCTGTCACGTTAAATTTTTCCTGCTAACGATAAATTTTTCATAAGTTCAAAAAAAAAAAAATTGTTGGCTGACTATGTAATTTTTACTTCTTTTTCCCATTTCTCTGAGTAACTGAAATTGAAATGATAATACATATAAAACAAGTCCAAACCTTAAAATTATCGCTTTTAAACACTTTTGCAGGTTCCATCTGTCTGGGTATGCTTACATATAAACAGATTAACGTGGAACATTTCATTCTACAAATTAAACAGACAGTACTTTACGCAATTTATTTCTCTATAGCTTTTTACCAAGTCATTATCATTTCAGGATTAGTTTGTGAAAATACTAACAAATATCTGTACCTCAGAACCAGACTAACGTAAGTCCATTTTCGTCATTTTTCGGTAGAGGGGAAAAACGATTGTCGAATACATCGTTTTTCCCCTCTACTGAAAATGGACTTACGTTAGTCTGGTTCTGAGGTACAGATATATGTTTTAAGTGCTACCAATTAATGTTCATATGTATTTTGATTTTTATGCATTCATAATGGAAAATATTTGTTCACAAACATTTTGCACCAGGCAGCCAACACTGTAAATGTGAAAAAAATTATTGGTACCAATTTATGAAATTCTATATAGTGTGGATTAGTTTCTTGCCGTTGAAATATATTTGATTACCAATGTTGTATGTGTGCAGGGGTCTGTCCAGGATTTTTCACAGGGTCCGTTTTTTGTGAAAAATAAAATTATTTTGTGGAAAATGAATTAATTTTGTGAAAATCAAACAATTTTGAAAAAAAGAAAGCAAAATTTTTTTTTTTCATTTAATAAAAATAAAAATAAATTTCATTTATTTTCCTCTTAAAACAGTGTATCTAACATTGAAAATACGAAAAATCCGATTCCTGTAGCGGATGCAAAGAGATTGTAGTTTTCAAAGTGATGGCATCAAAAGCATAAAAATGGCATATAAACGAGTTCATTTTGATAAAATAATTTTACAACTGCATTTTAAAGGTCTATGATAAACATATTATTAATATCTGTTAACACAATTAATGCAAAAATAAAATGAAACGATCCATTCAGTGTTTAACATTTAGACTCATAATAGAACAACTAAAAGACTCAGAAACTTAATTTTGCTTTAAAAATTTTAAAATAATGATCTGAACAAAAAATAAAGCGAATTTTCATTTATTTGCCTCCTAATAAGGAGTAATTAGCTTGAAAAATAAGGAAAATTTGATTTTCATATCGGATGCAGAGATCGCCTTTTCAAAATGAAAGCACCAGAAGTATAAAAACGATAAATAAGATAATTTATTAAAGTCGAATAATTTTAGAATTACATTTCATCAGGTTTATATCATGAATGTCATTAATAATCACCGACATATTCGCCAATAATTCGGAGGAAAAAATACGAAAGTAGGGAGACAGAGCAAAACAGACAATATTGGACTGCCAATATTAACAGACGAAAAATACATTAATTATTCCTGAATATAACCAAAACACCACCCTTGTAAGCATAAAAACAGCAGATAATTTTCTGCCAAAATAAGGTCAAAACATCGCACCAAAGACGTCAGATGGCGATAATTTTAAAAAGCTGGTCACTATCAGAAGCAATCCCATTTTTTCTCCAACCCTAGCTATCTGTTTGCAGTTCTAAGTTCATTTCGCCAATAATTGCTATTATTATTAATTCCTTTTTGTTTAAGTCAGGAGCAGGGAGAAAAATTCTTACTCTGCATTTCCAGAGAAATCTATAACAGCAACATCACAGCAAGCCAAAATAATTTGCATACGATAAAACAAACAAGCAGAACTATTAAAGCAAAACAACTACCTTTTTTAAGTTGTTAATTTCCTTAAAATAGGCCAACAAAAAGTGCTACATTTTACATTTATTGCTTGCTGGAGCATAGCAGGCCAAAAGTGTGCCCACTTTTTTTTTTTCGTGCAAAAGTGCTGGGTAAGCGATTTCCTTCTTTAACTTCAGAAAAGGCCCAAAAATAATGGGCTTTTAAGCAGAAATATGCTATGAGTTATTTTGATTTCAGATTTTCTTTTTGAATGGAGAATGGGAGAAAGGTCCATTTTGTTTGATCAGCATTTTGTGAAGAGTCTGTTTTGTTGGATCGTATTTTTGTGATGGGTCCGTTTTGCTTGATCGTATTTTTGTGAAGGGTCCGTTAACGGACCCGAATTTCCTCTGGCCAGACCCCTGGTGTGTAAACTCTTAACTGTTGTATACCCATTGGATTCGAAATTTTCAAATTATCATGGTAGGGATGTGACCAATGTCCATGCATTCATATTTTTTTTTATTAAAACAAATTGAATGGTAGTTAAAAGATAATAGGAAAATTTTAAAATAAGACTTGAATTTTAAAGGAAAAATGTACTGCCATTTGTAATTGTCTTTTTGGGCCAATGTTTTTGTTAAAAAAAAAAAAAAAAGAAAAGAAAGAAAAAGAAAAAAACTCTCATCCATAAACTTGATCACAACATCTGATGATGTACCTTCGATCGTTAAGGAAGCTGTAGAGTCCAATATTACATTGTATCGGCTTTGCAGAGTGTTGCCATTTGACCTGCAAGGCCTTTGTTTTTGCAGTCGTTAATCCTCGATACATGTATCGAGGTTCCTGTTGCAAAAATGTTCAAAATAAGGTGCAGAGTTTAGATAATAAAAGTTTGAATTGGAAAAAATGATGAAAATATACAAACTCTAACTGTTTATAAACGCTTCTGTTTCCTCATAATTATGTTGATGAAAATATTCTCCATGGAAAAATATCTCCAACACAAGAAATTTGAAACATTTACCGCCAAAACTAAAGGAGATATTAGATCTCGAAACTTTCAGGGGCCGTGCAGATGATGAGATTGGAACATATAGCCCTTTCATTAGAACAACGATTTGGTGATGCAAAAAAAAAAAAAAAGTACCGTCAGCCTCCCTCCATCGGGACACGCACCATTTTGCAACACAACGCCAACTCGGTGAATCCATTCAAGGACTGCAGACAGTTGGCACTCGCCAGCCTGGAATAGGAAGTAACCGAACCAGATGCATAAATCCTCTAAAAGAAGCAAAGAGAGTCGAACAGACTGGTAGCTCACATGAAGTGAGAACACCGGCGAGAGACTGTGCATCGGTACGGTACAACTCGTAAGCAGCAGAGTGAAGTTGTAAGCTCATAAACAGTGGGATGGAATAACCGAGTCGGCGGTGACTTACCGCTTTAAACACCATTTTGTTACTGAATCGTGTCACAAACTGATTAATTAAAGCAAATACTGCTGCAAAAATTATTTGCTCTAACCTGCTCCAGCTTTGCTTGCGCCAATGCATTTTCCCGCTCCGAAATGGCCGTGCTGTCGTCTCGTCCCTGTGATATGCATGTGTGTTCAAATATTCCTAAACTATTGTTTCATGTTTGATTCCTCTCTCGCCCACTCAGGCCGAACTCCGAGAACAGTTGCGACGACTCTCCGAGAAGTCGACGCGAGAGAAGAAGCAACTCGAGGACGCACTCTCGGCGGTAAGGTCTCACTCTGTCTATACATTTATTTTGAAAATATCATAATATTCTCATTTACTTTCCGAATTACGATGTTTGCCAAGCAAAAATAGTATTGATCATATGAATATTTTTCATTTATTATTTAAAACTGTCAAAATACAGTAGAGAACCAGTTATCCTGGATGTTTGGGACCACAGCTATCCTGAATAACTGAATTTCCCCCAATAAGACCCAAGTTACTACATTAAATAGTAATGCATCTTAAAACCTGAAGAGAAAACGATCCAGAAGTGCTTATAGATATTACAATATTAAATATTTCTGAGCTATATGCCACTTATATGGTACTTATGAAGAAACCTTTCATATTCATTTAGGTATTTCAAAAGAAAAAAAAAAGCTCTTCATTTTTTAGAAATTGCCGAAAATGCGTATTTTAAAAAGTGGCGGAAAAATCGACAAAATGTTGCCGGTTTTCTGGTTTCCCGGATAAAAGGTTCTGTACTGTATTCATATGATTTTTTAACGCGTCATTAATATATAATGAGTGAACGTGTCTGAACCATGATGGGAGCAGACGCCCTCTTTGTGAGAAATTTCGTCATTTGTTAATTCAAACAGTGACGCACTGCGGTGTAAATGTTTCGAAATGTTAATTATTTTGGTCGCAAACCTAGTCTTATATTTGGCTGCAATATGTTTTTATGCTTAAATCAGGCCGGTATTGACGGGGTGGATTTTAGGGTTCAAACCCCCTCCGAAGTTTTCAAAACTGTTTCAAAAAATGCTTTTCATTGTACTTTTTTGCCAAAAAAAGATCATTACTATTTATTTACTAGCAAAAATACCCGGCGTTGCCTGGGCCAGTAAAAATGTTGAGAAACAATTTATAATCGCCTTTTTATTCCTAAACTAAAAGAACTCAAAACGTACCGCTTTGACGATTTAAAATGTCGCTAAATTTGCGGTAATTGTTTTGGGATACCTAGGATAATTTTGCTCCCCTCCCTACTTTTTGAAAATATGCTTAAGTATTATTAAGTCAGTAATTTTTGTCAAAGAAAAATTGTCATTTAATGCTGAGAAAATATTGCTGACCATGAAATGACGCTAAAAGTTTTTGTCCTAAGTGATTTCGAAATTAGTAGGGAGCATTTGACAATTATTTGTGCGAAAAACACAAATTAATGGTAATTTTAGTTTTGGGGTTTGATTAATTTCGTATGTGGATTATTTTACGCTTTGACGTAAGTTTTAAAAGTTTTTTAATGACAACGTACGGAATCGGCCAAAAAAAAAAAACCCTGAACTTATCTTCAATTGTGGGAGTATTATCTCGATGATTAAGATTTTGGCGCAGTCTACTAATATCAGACAACAATCGTTTTATTTTAGCTATATCGTGTAAGAAGTAAAGTATTATTACATGGTCTTTGGTGCCAAAACTGGCGTTAGTTGAAAAAATCACCCATATATAGTTATTATGATATTCTTGCAACAAATTCGGCAAGATACCTGTTCGATTGTGTTCTAAGTGACCAATCGTAAGTGCACGCCCAGTCAGGGTAAACAAATTTTTAAAAATACCGTAAAGTTGTATTTATAGCTCCATTAAATTGGAAAATAATGAACCCAATCCATTTATTAGTTGCCAATCTCTTCAAGCGATTCCATTACCGATACTCTAAAACACATACTGTCGGCCCCGCTCAAACGAATACTGTCGGTTCCAAGAAATATTATTTAATTAAACGGAGAATTCGATTAAGCGGAATCTTTAGCACTGCATCTATGGCATGGGAAATATCCAGTTCCAGTATATTTTATTCGTTTATCCGTTACCCGATTAAGCAGGATCGACAAATTTACGAAACTTGTGAAAATAATTGATACAGTGAACAATTTACTAATACAGGAATACAATTTATTCTAAAGAAATATTTTCACGCAGCAATGCACATTAAAAAACACATTGCTTAAGGATAAATATTCTACTTACACAACTAAGACTACAAAACGTTTTAAATACAAATCATGGTAAAAGCCTGGATATTCCACATGAAGCTGGAAAAAAAACCTTCATGATTTGACTTGAGAGAAGCCTTGAACATTAAATACGGAAAGAAGAAATGATGCCCGCAATTTTAGCTTTCGACAGGGAGTTGAGATGATACACTAAATACTGAATTAGTTTGGTCAATGCCTTTTGATTTATGAGAAATATGTACCTTAAATTGGAATGAAAAAGGCGCTACCGATCGAACGTTTTTGAATATCGTTACAAATTACAGCCTATGTGTTATTCTGATGTATAAGCTACATTGTGGTAAAAGTTTCATCAAATACCATTCAGTAGTTTTTGCGTGAAAGAGGAACAAACATCCATACATCCATCCATCCATACAAACTTTCGCTTATATAATAGTAGTAAGATTCTTGACATGTTTAGTGAGTACTGGCCTCATATTTATTATTCAATGCGTTTGTTTTTAATTTGCTTGTGTGTGTTAGAGTTATGTACCAATTTTCATTTTGTGCTTTATCTGTCTTTCTCCTGTTCCCAGTGGGTCTGGTGTTATTTTTCCACCCAATGCTGGTAGCGATGGACGTTTAACACGAAACTGCCGTGTACATGGGCGCCCATAAGGGGGCCCCTTGGAAATTAGTATTCTTTCAGCTTTTAGTACTATTTATTCAGAAAAAAATTTAAAAAAAACTTCTTCACCCATTAATGAATAAGTTATTAAAAATTCCAAATTTTAATAACTCTAATCTGCACTAAAATCGCTTTCAGAATTGTTACAATGTGTTTCTTCCTACATTCTTCAATAGAAAAAGAAAGTCAAATTCCTGGGTCAACCGGCGCCGCGTTTGCATAGGAAACTACCCCATGTCTGCGGACTAGCGGTTTGGTCATTCCATTTTAAATCAACAAATTTTCAGAAAAGTTGTTCATTATAATTTTTGAATTTGATGAAAATTTTCATATGCATTCCTTTTATTTCCCAGACCTGAAGAAAATAAATATTTTATTTTAAAAAATTGACCCTTTGACATATGGGCCATTTTTGTTGTTGGCAACTGCAAAAATGGGTCATTTCTGCTACTTTGTCTCATGAATTGTAACTTTTTTTCTATCAAAAATTTTTAGCTCAAACATATACTAACTGGGAAGCTAGGAAAGAGATCTTTTTATGTATGATATCAACAAATTTCAGATTAAAAAATATATATATATTATTTTTCAAGGTCAAAATTTGACGAAAATCTCATTTTTTACTACTTTTCAAAATTACAACTCTCATGAAAAGTTTAGAATAACAAGCCCTATTTTGTATCATAAATGAATGTGTATGGTTACTTACTATGTAAAAAAATTGTCTTGTTACTCCTGACCCTTTATGAGATATGCCCCCCTAAAATTGCAAATTTTCAAAAATCCAGTTTTCAACGCTAAAAAAATGCATGTGGGGGTAAGGTAAAAATTATTTTATTTGTGGAATCTTTGATACTTTTTACCAGCTTTTTAATGAAACAAAAGTTACTTTGTTATTCAAAGGCGCTTGGCAGCTATGGGCATCTGAATTTTCATATAATTGCCCTGAAGCAACACGATTATTTTTGTACTTCTTAATCTCAGGTTTTAGTGAGATTTAATTATATATTTAATTGTTTGTTTTTAATTATAGAAATGAGAAAGAAGTGATATGAAGTAACATGTTTACTCTTTAATGAGCTAAGTTAAATTTTTTATCGCCTGGGAACAGTGGCGTATTCAGGGGGTGCGCTGATAGGGCTGCAGCCTTCCCAAAATTATCAAAAAGGAATTTAAAACATTTGAGCCTTTTTTTCTGAAATCGCGACATGAGAAAATTTTTCTGTCGAGAAAATTTAAGTATAGGACAAAATTCAAAGAAAGAAAAACAAGAAATCTCTTCTTTCTTTTTCTTATTTTTTTTGACATGTTCTTTTTATTGTTTGTCACTTTTATTACTAATTTAAAATTCCTCTTCCTTGTGCTGACCATAGTTCTGATGCAGTCAAGATTTTCAAAATGTCTTGAAACTGAACCCAAATTTGGTCATCATTACTTGATTTTTTAAATGATGTTCTTGACCCTTTGTGATGAAAAAAAAATGGGTTCTGCATTCTTCTTCAACATTAAACACTTTTACTTCTAACACTTCTCCTAGCCACCAGTCACTATCACACGCACAGTAAACATAATCTGATAATTTTGGTTGGATTCTTGTTTTTCGTGCTGCAGAATTTCGTTTGAATATATGATAAAAAATAGGCTTGTTATTCTAAACCCTTCATGGGTTTTTTAATTTTCAAAAGCAGTAAAACATGAGATTTTCGTCGCAAACTTTGACCTTGATTGGTTTTTTTTTAAGATGAAATTTATTGATATCATATATGAAAAGATCTCTTTCTTAGCTTTTCAATGAGCTATGCTTAAAATCAAAATTTTCGATGGAAAAAATGTTATAGTTCAGAAGACAAAGCATCAAAATGTCCCATTTTTGCTGTTGCCAATAACAAAAATGGCCTATATATCAAAGGGTAAATTTTTTTGAAATAAAATGGATACATTTTTGAGGTCTAGGAAATGAAAAGAATGCATAATCAAATTTCTATCAAAATCAAAAATGCTCATGCACACACACCCCATTGGTTGATTCAAAATGGAATGACCCTATATATAATATGTATATATAATCTTTTTACTGTAAACTATGAAGAAAATATCTGAGCCCCCCCTTAAAATTTCACATATGGGCGCCCATGGCCGTGTATGTTTCTCAATCTCGTTATTTGACTCTGATTGCAAGCTAATCTCTTTCAGGAGCAGTGTCGGCGTCGAAGAGACATGGCTGAGTGTGGAATAGCCAAGGCTCAGTGTGGAATAGCCAAGGCTCAGTGTGGAATAGCCAAGGCTCAGTGTGGACTCTTGAAGGAGAAAGTGGCGGAATTACAGTCAAAGGAAAAGTCTAAAAACCAGGCATTGGTAATAATCTGATTTTTCTTTTTTTTTTGGGGGGGGGGGTCAATGCCGAATTTGCAGTCTGTGATTTAGTTTGAGATTACATTGTTTGTAAAATCTGCCCAAACTATCTTACTACAACAAACAACAGTTACTACAACAGAATTATGGTGTGTTGCCTAAACAGCTCTGCAGGGTCCCCTAATCCAGAATTTTTTTTGGGGGAGGGCGCAGTTTTGCACATTGCCTCCCGCCCCCCAAGAAAAAGAGGCAAAAACACACACATATATGTGTGTAGATGGGATCTTTTGTTATTTTGCTGCACCCTCCCCCCCCCCCTTCCGTCTGTTCTGTTCTTGTATTTTACTGCTCTTGCTTTATGTGTGTTGTTTGCTTATATTTTAAAATGACCTATAGGGGGGGGGGAGGTTAATAATTTTTCAGTACAGTGCCCGCCACTAAGAAAATCATTGGGTAATAAAATCAGCCGCTTTTTAAAATCAAATATAGAAGAACCTGATATATATATATGTATAGTGTGTACCTTATACAAATCCACAGTTTACTTCGGATCTGGACGAAATTTGGCAGGGAGATACTTGGGCACCCGGGAAGGATCATAGGGTGGTTTTTGAGCAGGAAAAAAGTACCGAATTTCGAACAAAGGACTTCAAAATGGCACTTTCTACTTCAAAATGGCTCTATCTAGCGAAATACTTATCGGATCTTCTCGATCTTGGTCTCATTCGAAAGAACGCAAAAAGTACCTGTTAGGAAAGTTTCCTTCGTAAGGTTTTCAAAACCACTCATCGATATCTCCACCCTGAAGAAATATACAGGCATTTGAAAATTTGGAAATATCCGTTTTAAATTGGATTCATAAAAATTGTCTGCATGAGCGTGAAAGAAATTAAATGGGGTGAAATAAATTATTAATGAGAAAAAGGTGTTGCCATTTTTTCTCTTGAACATAAACAAATAAAATTCTTGCTTTTGCTTTAGGCTTTTCCTGTAACGGACGGATTTAAATTTTTTTTGGCGATTGATTTATTTTTCGTACTGCGTCCTAGCAAACTAGTGACTTCAATTTAATCGGGACTTTTAGACACACGCATCACTTGACATGACATTTTTCCTCAAGATAGATCCCGAACAGAGCCGGACCAAGTAGCTAGTTTCTAAATATATTTCTGTGAAAAATAATTGAAAAAATTAATACTAATATTTCAAGCAAAAAAGTAAATTTGCCAATATTACTGCTACTTAAAATCTCCTTATGTAAAACTGGGAAGTGTTATGAGCAAAAAGATTGCATAACTACCGAAATGACTAATTTCAGTTCTATTTATCACTCAAAAAATGCTTCTAAATGTGTATTTTTTTTCGGAGGAAAAATATTTTAACTTTTTTTTTTAAAGGTTCCTGCATGATGTATTGTTTTACATGATGTTCAAATTGAAAAATTTTAAATCCCAGAATGAAAAATAATAAATTGTTAATGTATACCATATATTTCAAACTAGTGATTTTTTTTTAATTTTAATGATGGTTATTTAGTATCAGAGCATGAAATGATTCTTCAATTATTTCACCACTAAGCCAAGAGAAGAAAAACAACAATAATTTTTTTTTCAGTAGACCAATTATCATTTAGTACTTTTAAGTCAATCACTGCACTATATTTTGAGCACCCTCTTATGCATATCTTTGTAGACAGTTTGGCTACTATCTAAAACAAAAGCCATTACAATCATGAGTACGCATCGAAATTTTTAGTGAAGAATTGTAATTTCTATGTAACTAGATTTGAATCAGGGGCAAAAATTAATGTTTTTTAAATATAAATTTGAATGTTCACATTCAATAAATACAGGGTGACAAGAAATAACTTGGACACACATCGTGCATTATAACTTTGTTGCTAATGACAATATTGCGACCAAACTTCAAAATAAGTATGAATATATTTTGTCTAATATATTTAAGCGTTTTTAAATTGACTACCGTTAGTATTAATACAGAGCTTCAGACGTGTCACAAAATTTTCGGCTACGGGCCGCAACTCACTCATTGATATTTTATCCCTTTTCTTCCATCAGGATTCTTGTAGGGATGCCAAAGTTTCATGAGGTTTAGTACAGACCCTTGTCTTCAGGATAAACCGAACAGAATAATCCATTCGGTTTAAATCTGGGGAATACGGGGGCCCTTCTTTAGCTCCAATGAAGTTCGAAAAATGTGTCTTGCATCAATCTTGAGTGTCTTTAGCTCTGTATGCAGGTGAAAAATCCTGTTGGAAGGATCATCTTTGGTTTTTAAAGAACTTTTGCGACCAAGGTCCATTTTCCAAAATGGGTTTGCGGTATGTTTGCTGAGTATTTTTTATGCCTTGATCAACAAAAACAAGCGGTGTTTCTCCACTAGGACATATCCCACCCCAAACCATTGCAGATAGGGGTCGCAATCATTCAAGAAATTCCAGGTGCTTCTGCTGACCAAACTCCATCATTATGGCTATTTTGAGCTTGTTCAATTGAGAACAGATTTTCGTCTATGACGACCAATGTTTTTCATCGATCATCTGCGGCCCGCTTTAACAGTTCTTTCCATTTCTAAAGACTTGTGCGGTTGTTCCTTGCCGCTAGCTTTTGAGCCTATTTTATTTTGTAGGGGAGAAGACTAAACTAAACTATTACCATAAAACGAGTGATTTCTATATTGATTTTCACCCCTCTAGCAACCTTTCTCATTGAAATCCTAGAATTTCGTTACACTCGCTTTCCGGTCGCTAGATGTGTTAACTGCGTTTTCTTCTTCCTGACTTGTCACCATCATGTTCGAGTTTTTTAACCATTTAATTGTGTAGGAAAGGGTGTGTTTAGCCACTTTCAATCGTTGAACAATTGCAGATTTTTTCGTGACTTGCCTATGAAATTCAAGTATGGCAGATCGTTTGCGAACCATCATGGTTATCTTAACTAACTTACTGACACCTGTTTAGTAGCTTTCTAGGATCGATTCCCTATCACAATATCATTAAAATATCCGTAATATTTATAGATATTAGGTTTGAACCTTCGTCCAAGTTATTTCTTGTCACCCTGTAAGTTCTAACTTACTTTTTTTAATTAATAAAATACTTCTTTAGTAGATTTTTTTTTATTATTGATTTTCAAACTTACTCACCAAATAAAATTTCACAAAAATTTAGTTTTTGACGCTAGGGTTTTAGACAGGACGGTTTAAACAAGGGCTTAAATTTAAACTGGTTTCTACCATAGTGTCCAAAACCTTGCCAACACTGATTCGAAGTGTCACTCGCATATTTTTTCTGAATAGGGGCAAATATTACATTCTTAAATAGTCATGTTTTATGAAAAAAAAAAGTACCTAAGGAGGTGAAATACTATGATATAAAATCACATCACAGTCAGATAAAATCTTCATGCTCTGCATAATGGTCGAAATTTGCATATTTTGCCCAAAAATAGTGATTTTTCATCATAAATGAAAAAATTTACTTTCTCTTTTAAAATCGACCACGGACAGAAAAATTGTTTCATACGATTAAAACAACTCATTAACGCCACAAAAAGTAACTGATCCTGTGATTCGCTATCTACCAATCTCATTTCATTTTAGCAAACAAAACTATATACTTCGAAGAAGGAAAAATCAATCAACATGAAAAATAATACTCAAAACATTGACAAATGGCACTCTTGCAGATTTTTTATTATTTTAAATTTATTAAAATACTCTAGAGTCTAATCATAATTCGAATGAGCCATATGCGGTTAACAAACTGCAGGTTTCCAAGCTCAGCTCCACGATACAGTTCAAAGTTGAACTCCGTGGATTTCTAACTGTTGGAAATCATTATGTTTGTGCTTCTGATATTGTCAGAGTAACGTCTTTTTACACCATTTCATGCCAGGTGTTGATATTTTACGAGTGCGAGAATGTCAGATTTTGTTTCCATACTAGGAGAAGCCATTCTCATACTAGTAGAAGTCTCCTCAGTCAATTACTTTATACGCTATGAAATAGTAATATCTTTCCCAATGACGAGAAAATATAACTTTACATCCTCTGGGTAGGTGCTGCAATCTGAATGTTACTTCATTCAATCTGTAACTTGGTTGTACTATTCAAAACATGTCACTGAAATTGAAGCACAAATCAGGCAGCTGTGCCACTTGGTAATTTATAAGAAACAAACGTCCTGTTTATGTCCCTCAATTCTGCGGTACAAATCACAAAATTAAAACAAAACGATATCTATAAAGGAGCGAATTCGGGAAAAGTCGAACGATGCGCCTTTTCCCCCCCAATATATCATCTTGGCCATGTGGTTATTTCATTTGAGAACTGTCTCGCTGTGGGGCATTTAGACCCCACACTTCGTAATATACACAACCGAAGTTTCTGAGGAATGAGGAACTCCCATATAGTTGGATCTCATTTGTAGCTAAAAACATATTAACACCCCAGTTTACGTCAAAATACCATGTGCTGCTTACTAAAACTTGAGATTCTCAGTCTTAGACCAGAATTAGAGATTATTTAACAAATAATTTCTGAGAAAAGGAACTAAATGTTCGATATTCTGACATTCTCGCACTCGTAAAATATCAACACCTGGCATGAAATGGTGTAAAAAGACGTTACTCTGACTATCAGAAATCAGAAGCATAAACATAATGATTTCCAACAGTTAGAAATCAACGGAGTTCAACTTTGAACTGTACCGTGGAGCTGAGCTTGGAAACCTGCGCAGTTTGGGAACCGCATATGGTATTTAATAAATTTAAAATAATAAAAAATCTGCAAGAGTGCCATTTGTCAATGTTTTGAGTATTATTTTTCATGTTGATTGATTTTTCCTTCTTTGAAGTGTATAGTTTTGTTTGCTAAAATGAAATGAGATTGGTAGATAGCGAATCACAGGATCAGTTGCTTTTTGTGGCGTTAATGAGTTGTTTTAATCGTATGAAACAATTTTTCTGTCCGTGGTCGATTTTAAAAGAGAAAGTAAATTTTTTCATTTATGATGAAAAATCACTATTTTTGGTCAAAATATGCAAATTTCGACCATTATGCAGAGCATGAAGATTTTATCTGACTGTGATGTGATTTTATATCATAGTATTTCGCCTCCTTAGGTACCTTTTTTAACCCTGACCCATTAAAAAAAATATTAAAAATTAATGTATTCGTTAAGCAGAAAAAATGCATTTTTGGGCTTAATTTATGAACTTTGACCTCCTTGCGGACCCTGAAGATATTATCTGATCAACTTCAAATTTCACAGGTAATTGTTTGGTCCTAGTGGACAACTTTTCTCACCCGGGCCGATTTGAAATTCCAAAAAAAAATTTTTTCGATCCACCCTAGTGTGCACCTGTACACCCACAAAAATATAATGAGGAAGCCATAAGGCATATAAAATAATTCAATTTTGCAATGTTTTTCCACGAATGCAGAATAAGAACATTTTTAGGAGGCCGCGATGACCTCCCTTCAAGGTTTACCTAATTATACAAAAAGTAAAAGTGGCTTGCTGTGGTAAGGTAAACAACGTTTAAATAGAAAATCAATGATTTCGAAATGACTTCATAAAAACCCGAAAGAGCGCGTGTTTTTTATCAAAAACCCAGGAGAGCTGTACTTTTTCAAAAAAAAAATTCGGTATGGGACTGGGTTACTTTCGTATTCCATGCTGATGAGGGCATAATAAGCACGCACTTGCAATCCATAGATCGAAATAACCCAGTTGGCGGTGTATTGCACGCTTTTATCAGTTTCAAATGTGGATTTTATCGTTTGTTTGTATGTAACTCGGAATAAATTCTCGTTCTTTGCAAATATGAAAGTAATATATTTAATATTATTACTAATACTAAAGGCTAAACTATGTTTTTGTTAATATGTGATAAGAGTATGAAAACTTAGCGGATATTCAATAGTTTAAGTTTTGAATACCAGAGTATCATGTAAAAGCGTATTAAAAAATTGAAATTATACAACATTTTAAAATAATTTCTTCAATTGTCTTCTTCCTGGAGCTTGGTTTGTGACCTGGCCATTGAACCTCGCCTTCTCTCTGTTCTAGGGAAATGCCAGTGGAGCGAATAATTCAGCCCGGAAACGCCAGTCGGAAGATTCGGGAGGAGCATCCAACAGGTGAGATTCCTGCCGATGTAACCGATGTTTGTTGTCTGCGCGGCGATTCATTGTAATGGGGGGAGGGGGGGTTCGTCCCCATTTAATCTCGTGAATCTTGATGTGCTTGTTTGTGGCAGTCCTCTAGAGTCCTAAAAATTTATACATTTTCTGTTGGCCCCTCTTAAACGAATACTGTGGGTTCCAAGAAATATTATTCGATTAAGCGGGGATTTTTAACATGGCGTCTATGGCATGGGTTCCGGGAGGTTTTATTCGTATAAGCGGGGTATTCGTTTATCCGTTGCCCGATTTAGCGGGGACGACAGTGCTATAGCAGTACGGCACGGCTTGCGCTCCTGCTATAGTTCAAAAAAATTCATTTCAGCTGGTGGAAATCTCTTCCCACCTGAAGTAAACAAGAACTTGATTCGTTAACTACTAATACGAAAGTTTCAAGCGTATTCAAACGAATTAATAAAAAGTAATGACATGAAGACGACAACTGTTCCCCAAAACATCTAAAAAAAGTACTTAAATAAAAAAAGGTTTAAAAGCATCCAAAGCCACCGTAGCAAAGTGTTTAAGGTTACGTAATTCGATAATAACTTACAGCTAATTAATTCAGAAAATATAGCAATAAAAAAACGATAACAAAAAATATCACTCCGCTTGGATGAATTGTCTTAAATATTACCATAAAACAAAATGGGAAAAAAAAATGCAGAAAATAAATAAGAATGATAATAATAAACACTAAAAGGTAGACAATATTTCATTTGAAGGAATGAATTTTATGGGGCATGCAGAGAAAAATTAAGTGGCTCGTTGTCTACCAATCGCAAAGACAGGAACTTTTGGCAAACGTTTGGCATTGAACAAACTGACGAGAATAAGCAATCTTAATTGAATCGTTTGTTTCAGAAACCACCTAAGTGTTCTTTTTTCAACTTTCGGAAAACTGAAAAAAAAAAAAAAAAAACTTTTGCAGCTTAAGTTAGTCTAGTCTCCTTCTAGTATTTTTTTGCCAAATCAAAAACATGCTATTGGGATAATCTATCTTTCATTTAAATTTTTTGCCTCTAAGTTTTTAAGTTATAAATTTTTGAAAAAATAGCACTTGGGAGGTTTCCTGCTATAAATGAGTATCCAAAGTGTTTTCTTAATAATTATTATTGAAATGAGGTCAAACCATTAATTTTTACCTGTTTTGGTATCAAAGGTAAGTAAGTAACAAACACGTTTAAGTATAAACAAGAAGTTCTGCCGAGAACTAAGCGAGCCAACTTTCCCGTACGCATTTAAGCATACCGTACTCGATTTTGGACATGCGAAAAGATGCACGCCTATCATTGGTCGAATCGACTTGTTGATAGATCTCCCTTCGCCACCAAAACAAAGGCAATGCTATTCTGAGATACAGCCTATATGAATTCGCCCAGTTCTCCATAAAAATGAAAGACGAATATTTGCTTAAAAAATTCATAATTTCGTGGTTGAAAATGATAAGAGCATTTTTATATCAAGCAACATTAAGTTCATGACAGGCAAACTTCCTTGCTAGAATTTGAAAGGAAAACCAATAGCAATAGAGCATGAGAAATTCGTGCCCATCGTATCAAAAAATCGTTTTCTGGTAATTTTTTTTTTTTAATTGCTTATTTTGATTGTAAATGCTTTTTTAAATATTTTTCATCGCTGTATTTATTAACTTATAAATTAAATTGTGCAGTTGTTAGGTTTTTTGTAGGAAGGTGGTTTTTAAAAACGATTAACAGGTAATTATTTATAAGGATAATACAAGGGTTTTTTTTTTTTTGAAAACTTTTTCAGGTTATTAAAACTGTTAAATATATAGGCTACTTTAATGTGCATTAAATCTTTTTATGTAAACGTTATACTTTTTTGCTATTAGCGTGAAAGTATTGGAAAATATAATTGAATCATTTGTACAATATATTATTTTGCAAAGGGAAGGGGCTGTTATACATCAGTAAAGCTTTTAACAAGGTTATAAAAATTTGGAATTATAGCTGTTGATTTCTGTAAGTCCGCTGAATTTAATGTTACTTTCACGCTTGTGAATTTAATAGATATAAATATTCCATTTCGTTTCCTATTCTGGTAAATCGTTAGTGGTATCTGTGAATAACTTTGGGGTATATAAAGGCATAATTTGTTCTTCTGCTTGTCTTCCATTCTTTTTACTCCATGAATGTTTGATGTAACTGAAAATTAAGAGAGGGAAAAAATTCATATTTTAAGGTAGCACTAAGTACTTGACAGTAATTTTTTTTTATTTTTAAATTAGACGAGATGTTAAACGAAACCCAATAAATACGGTTTTTAAGGGGACTAAATCATTTAATTTCTTTATTTAAAATTTATGTACATTGTCCGCACGAGATACATCATCAGGGCAAGTAATCCGGAAATTTTCTTCATTAATAATTAGTCGGATAATTACTACAAACGATTTATAGAAATTCCTGTTTAAAGAAAATGTATATGAACATTTTTAATTGTCTAATGATTAATAATTCTTGAACTGATTACACAGATGCTAATATATGTACACATATCGCATTAAGAGTAATTATAAAAGAATATCTATACCTTAAAATACAAACACTTGAGTAAACATTTTATATTTTCCCCCTTTTACTTAAAAATAAATTTGTCAGATACTATCTTGTTCGCGAAAAAGAAAAAAAATCAAAAATAAGTAAAAATATAAAATATAGTATTTTTGTAGCACTCTCAGAACTGTTTTAGAAGGGCGCGAACATTCATTTTTCCTGTCAATCAAGAACAGTAATCCATTACATTTAGAGCACTTGTTTTAAGTTTTAAAAGAAAATTGCATTTCCGTAAATTGCTTTCCGTGTGTACATATAGGTGGCACTACTACGTGTTTTGGGATGATTTTGCATAGAAGTTATTTCTGTGTTTATTTTTGAAACAAAACACTTTTTAGCTTGATTCTAACAGTTATAAATGTTTATTTATTTTACGATGACAAGGCAGCTAATACTTACCCCCCCCCCCCTCCTAGCACGACGTATACACTCTGTTTTGACATTTTTCTTTCACTTCCCGTACTTTCCGAACCTATGGGCGGCGATAGGCGATTGATTGACAGCAATTCGACCAATGATAGGCGTGCATCTTTTCGCATGTCCAAAATTGAGTACGGTATGCTTAAATGCTTCCCGTACGTCGCCATCTACATTCCAGCATTTGATCAATATGCTCTTGATTATCTGAGACTGATAATTATGTCAAACATACTTTTTTAACATTTAAAGCTGATTTCTAAAAGCAAAATATACCCCTACCATCAGATGAAATATGCTCGTAAAAAGTGAATAACTGAAAAATAAAGTTGTAGCACCTTCTGAAGGATGTAACTGTTATAGTTCTTCCGTAGAAAAATTTCTCAGTCGTTTTCAAAAAAAAAAAAAAGAAATTGAAAATACAAAGCACATCAAAACATATTTTATCACAGAAAGAGAGAAAAAAAAATCGCTCGTTAATAAAAAATCGTCTCGAATTTCATTTTTAATCCATTGTCCCCCCCCCCCCAGTTGTAATATATAAATAAACAATAAAACGCTGTTTTCAATGAAAAATTCTTGTTACAAAAAAAATCGTCTGCCAAAAAGGGAAGTAATCTCTACTAATAATAAAGCTGAAGGGCTGTCTATCTGCTACGCGCGTAGCGCCAAAACCGTTCCGTCGATTTTCATGTTTTTTGGCACAAAATTAGTTTGTAGCATGGGGTTATGCACTACAAAGCGAGTTTTTGAAAATTTTATTTCGTTCTTTTTCTATTCTAATTCTAAGCAAAAATTCGATAAAATATGTAAGAAATATTTCATACACATTTCAAGTCTTATGTCATTTGAAAGCTTGAAATTTTCTGCTAAAAATGATTTCAGTTTGAAGTTTCTACGAGCATTAGAAGAGCTGTAATAATTGTTTTTAGAATCCCGGAAATTCAAGGCTTACCTTCAGCAAAGCAAACCAAACGATTCTGAAATGGTTCAGCTCCAGAATAAAATTTGTTTGAAAATAAAGATGAAATGAATTATTTTATCCACTGAAATCAACTTTTCATGTTGTTACCATGGTTACGTTTTTATTTCGTTTATTTGTTTCGTTCTTTTTTCCTTAATAATTTTAAAATGTACTTGTGTTTGTAGCAATCCAAACTCCAAGTCTTATTAAAATTAGTCACCCCAGTAGCAGAAATTGCGAGACGTGATACGTACGTCGCAGATTTTTCATCACTCTGCAGATAATTTTTAAAAGAAAGAGAAATAAAGAAAGAAAGGGAGGGAAAAATTAAATACAGCTCAACGACAATTTAGAGAAAATAAATGTCTTTGGTGAGCCAGAGAGTTTTGCACTCCATCTTCAAAAAAAGAAAAAAGGAAATTATCCGAAGTTTTGTATCTTCATCATACATTTTTAAAATCCTTCCCTAATAGATTGGTAGGCAGATTAGCTGAGCGGCGCTGAAAATCGAAAAATAATGGAAAGATATTTCGTGATTGGTTTACTCGCGATTCTTTCACTCCTGCAGAAAACATAAATGTTGGGGTCGGAAGGTTCTGGCTCCTTGCTTTGTAGTAAATGTAAAGAATCGCGGATTCGCTGTTAGGTTAACTGTTTGTGCCTTCAAAAATAACATTTTTTTGAGTAGTAGTGGTCACTAAACAAGTTAATTAAGGAAAATGACTCTTTTCTCCTTTGGGGGTGGGCGATCTTTTTTTCCCCCCTATTATAATGGCTGTTTTTAAAGACTGCATCAAACATGCCAATGGATATCCGCCTTTTCTTCAGTTTCATTTTTCCCGATATTTTGCGGCCAAATTTTTCGCTTTTCTCTTGCAGTTTTAATTTAAAAGAGAATTCAACTTTAAAAGTTAAAATAACTTCTTTTAAAAATGAAATAAGTTCATACTAAAAAAAGAAACCCCTCTCACTATTGAAAAAATTACGCAAGTTCATGACAACAATAGTTTGATCTTGTGATATTAAAATCACACGCAATTATTTGATTTATTTTGAAAGAGGGAAATTGCTTTAACTAATATTATTTTTAAATGATTTGTTTTACTTTTTATTTGAATAATAAATTCATTTTTTAAACTGCAGTTACATATTTTTAGGAAAGTACTGAATTTTAAAAACTATCCACATAATTTCATTTGTTTCAGAAGTAAATATTTTTTTAATACTTGAATTTGATTTTATGTTTAATAAAGTTCATACCCAAATGAATCTAACAATTGAAAACAATAGCTTTTACCGCATAGGAGGACAGAAATACATTCTAATTAAGTTTAGTGTTGTGAATTCCTATAGTTTACATATTAATGTAATATACAATTTAAAAAAATATATTTACAATTCATTGAACACAATTTGGTGTTGTATGTAAGTAATCAATCGAATTTTCTATATCAATTATTTAAATATTTATGTTTGTGTCATAAAAAAAATTTCAGACTCTTCAAAAGTGCTTGATGTTAAGGGGGTTAAGTTTCTCCACTTCAATCAATGTTGTTTACCATGCGTTTTTTGAGAGATTTTGCCAAAGAGCAACTTATCAGCAGCAAATGTGTTAAAAAGTCCTTAAATACTCCATAAGTTTTAATTTTAAAAAAGGAGTACACACCCTGCAAAATGTTTGCGTATTATATGAAAACTTGAAATAAAACTAATAAAATGCTGCAGATTATTTCCAACTGACCAAATCAATGTCGCAGACTGGCTAGAAAGTTTCTGCTTCTGGGTTAGTCACATGAAATATAATAAAACCGTGATAAGATGACTCCTGTCAATCAAATGAGAAAACGAGTCCTTTCCTTAAAACAGGTAGAGAAAGAAGAAACTGACGCGTACCATTTTTGTGAGTTTAGAGACGTTTTGGCGATCTGACAAGTTGTATGGAAGAGGGAATAATTCTTTAACCGAATGAGGTCAAAAAAGAGACAACATGATAGTAAACCATTCTAAATTTATCGTCTGCAAAACATATTTTACTTCATTACTAATCAAGTCTTAACATCGAGGACAATAGTCCCGAAAACTCTCCTTTAGAAAAAGACAAAAATCTTCATTGAAAGTCCCCATTGGAATACGGCAATCGGTCTCGGTAAACCCTGATAGAGTGAGGCTAATAGTTCTCTAACAACGTCAGCAATAGCTTTAAAATCTGAATAGTGAAAACAGTTCCAAAAACCACATTAAGAACAAGGAAAAATTTTGAAATTTCATCAAAAGTATATCTTAAGGAAAGTCGGGGGGGGGGGGGGGGATACAGCTTTAAAAAATTTCCTTTTGACTAAGGATAATAATTTCTGAAGTTCCCTATTAGAAAAATGACTCTCGTCCCTTAAAATTCACATCAGTTTAGACTTAGATTATTTTTTAACAACGTTAGAACACCAAATTTTAGCTCCTGATTAGATTAATACAACAGTGAAAAAAAATTTAAACTATAAATGAAGAATAATTTTTTAGTGTTTTTCTCTGGGCTGCAAAACAAACAAATAGACATTGAAATACAAAGAAAAAAAAATCAAAAGAATTTTATTTGTCCAAACTGGTTGTTTCATTTTTACAAAAATGTAACATAAAAACGTTGGCGATAGTCCAGCGAGATTTGTTCACTTTTGTAGTAAATTAATTTTACAAAAATCAAATTTATTTCTTTTCAAAGTGAGAATTTAGTAGTGGGTGTTAAAGTGTTCAAGTTGTAAATTTAAAATGTTCTCCTCACGAAAAATGTTTGAAAACATATTTCAGGAAAAAGCAAATAAAAAGGAAATGTAATTCTCTAAAAATAGTTTTTAAAACAAAATCCCATGAATCTAAGCTGAGCACGAATTATTTCCTACTTATCAAATCGATCTAAAATTTTATCAAAAAAAAAAATTGTGATAATTTACTCGAATATTTGCTATGAAACATTTTCGAAATTATCTGACTAATGTGACTACAAAAATGCGATAAATTTTAATATGAATTAGTAATTTCGAATATTAAACATTTCTCATTTGCTTTGTATATTTTTTGTTGATTATTTTACGTGTTAATGCAGTAAACGTTACTATTGTTTAAAATTTTAGAAGTTAATGAAACGATTCAAATTTTTATTGATAGAATAATACAACTGAATATTTTTGATTGTTTTTGAAAGGGATCCATAAAATACCCTCCCTCTTCATTCTCGGTGCAGATAATGCAGTAGTAAATATCAATAGCATTTTAAAACTACTGAGTTGAATCCAAGTCATGAATTCTTTTAAAATATGTTGGAAAATCTGAAATGTGAGAAAATGCCTTAAATTACAAATTTCGATCATTTTCAAATCTGAATTCAAGGTGAAAATGTACTAAGACTTCGTGAAGAAAACCAAAAAATAAAAGTAAACACAATTGAAAAACAAAAACGCACACAGCACAGGGGGGGATCTGCAATAGTGAACAGTGAGGGTGCCCTTATGCTCTCCTATACGGTTCCATCTTTCACCCGCGCTGCTCGTTGAATTGAGGGTGCCAGCTTTTCACCCAAGCCAAGGGTGAAATCTCGGCTCCCTACTGGGTGCCGCTGCTGTTACAAGCGTTTCCCTCCGGAAAGGTGCCAACTGCAACCAGTAGTTTTAACAGTGTGCTCGTATAGCACAGTAATAAAAGATTATATTCAACAAAGTTAGAACTATTAAAAATATTTTTCAAATGTAAATATGTCTCATGTATCATTGTATACTAAACACGTAAATTTGACATTGTAGGCGATTTTAGTCCAATTTAAGGCTGGTGTGCAAACTAAAGATCGTATGTAAAAGCTATAAAATATTTTTAGATTAAAAATACTCTATATATTTACATTTTATGGCAGTTGCATTATTATAAAAAGTTACATTTTTTTTCTTTTTGAAAATTTCCATTTTTAACATATTTTTTCCAACTTTGAGCCTCATGCGCGAACCGAAAACCTCAACTTGGATTTTTTTTTAATTTTTCCCAAGTTGTGGACACTAAACTACAACTTTTGAGAGGTAATGCGATTTTGAAATAAAAAAATCGATCTTTTTCGACTCACCCTAATGTGTATTCTGCCGTGCCAGCGCAACTTGGTGTCTGAGGCGAGCTGAAGCTGAGATGTCACTATTCAAAGTTGTGTGCCTCCACGTATTGGATTCAGATGATTCTTTGACAAAACAAGATTTTACAAACCTCTTTGTTTTTAACCGAGCGGGGCTCGGTCGCCCATCTACTATTGGTTAATCAAAAAGGTGAAGATTTTTAGAACTCCAAAAGCCCCAACTATTAGTAACTTGATTTTCACACATTGAATTGATGCCGAAGGCCTTATTAGTACTGCTTTTAAGGGGAAATAAATTCCCTTTCCAGGTAATGTTGGTCACATCTCATGACTCAGTCATACGATATTCATTCATCTGTTTATTTTTTTCGAATTAGCAACATATAGCCATGTCGTTCAATTTTGACATCTCTGCATTAATAAAATATATGCTTAAATTCGCAGCCGATAAATAAGTAGCTGTCGTGGTCGTCACGAAACTTTCTTCTATATCTATCTTATGAATTCTGGTTACAAAATAAAATACGTACTCGCCCGAGTAATTGGAGACAGCTCCAATGTCCCAATTATCGTAATAACCCTGCAAATGCAGAACCAATGAGCGAAATCGGAAATCATTGCAAAAGCCTTTTTTAGATTAATTGCAAATATTTTATTTGTTAGTAAAAAGAAATTGGCAACAGTTAAAAATTTCAAATCATTGAAAGTTTTCAGATGTTTTTATAATTAAATAGCGTGAAAGCGATTTTTTAATGAATTAATTTTTCGCATTGTTGACTAAGCGCAAAAATCACCCCACCCTCTCCCTGGGGCGATTGGCGCCAAAATTTAATCGATGCTTGCTTCCATATTGGGTTAGTGTTATTCCAAATTTCATTCAAATTGCAGCAATATTTCTCGAGATACAGTAGGTGCAATGACAAAATAAGCACTTTTGATTGCTCCACCCCCTTCGATATATTGACAAACAACCCTAGTAGCACAGAAAACCGATCGACATAGAAAAATTTTCAAAACCAATGTAGAACTATATTTTGACCGACGTCGAACTACGTAAAAACTTGCCACCTTCGATACATTCAGGAATATCGGTCTTGAACATTCTAGAATAACGGTCCTGAACATTCTAGAATAACGGTCCTGAACATTCTAAAATAACGGTCCGGAAAACCGATCGACATAGAAAAATTTTCAAAACCAATATAGAACTATATTTTGACCGACGTCGAACTACGTGAAAACTTGCCACCTTCGATATATTCAGGAATATCAGTCTTGAATCCCGATTGACACAGAAAAATTTTCAAAAACGATATAGAACTATATTTTTTGTCCGACGTCGAACTACGTAAAAACTTGTCACCTTCGCTATATTCAGGAATACCGGTCTTGAATCCCGAATGACACAGAAAAATTTTCAAAAACGATATAGTACTATATTTTTTGACCGACGTCGAACTACGTAAAAACTTGCCACCTTCAATATATTCATGAATATCGGTCTTGAAACCCGATTTACACAGAATAAGTTTCAAAACCAATATAGAACTAGATTTTCACCTACGAGATTAATTTCCCATGCAACATTTGGAATGTACATACATAGGCGGACTTAGGCTGTTCATTCTGGGGGTGCAGAATACCGGATCCCGGGAGGGGGGGGGGGAGAACTGGCCGGGGCCTGGGGGTTTGACCTGCGGGGGGGAGGGGTATTCCACAGGTCAAACAAGGCTCCGCACAGTGGAGTATTTGAGTGAAAATCCTGGCCAAAAGTCGAAAATGTAAAGTATGGTCAATCTCACACTTCTATTCGTTTTCGGACAGCTGATAAGACACTACGTCATAATCTACTTATATTAAAAACTGAGTATCTTTCTTTCTATCTTTCTATGTCACGCTTCTTTCTCCTGAACGCCAATGAACTGAAAGTCGAACCAGGTACCGATAGATAGGTAATTTTTCAGGCTTCATTAGTTTCAATCTATATAATTATACGATTTTAATTAGCGAAGATATCAATTAATAAGTAGTCAAATTTAAAGCGATTAAGCCTAATAAATGATTAAATATGAAATCCATTTTTGCAAAACGTCGTTGCTATGAAACAGTGATAACAATGATAATGAGAATTTAGAATGAAGGCTTAACTAAATCAAACACGAAACTCATAAGCGGGTTACTTACGTAGTATTTTTATCGCTAGCTACTTGTAATATTTTGAAACATTCATTTGTTGAAAAGCCATCTACTTATATTAAAAACTGAGTATCTGTGTCTGCTTCTTTCCCTTGAGCGAGCAGAACTTGCTGTAATTTTCCTCACCATTTTGAAGGAGCGAAGCATCTCAATGATTCGAATGATTTTTTTGATGCAGGAAAAAAGTGAAGGCGTAAAGCGCCTGTTAGCGAGCCGCCTTGGCGGGGAGTAGTTTCTTCAAATTTTCCTCACTACTTTCAAGGCACGAAGTGCCCGTACAACGCTGGGTCACGTGTGTGGTATGTCTTGAAATCTAATGAACATTAAATTATACCAAATAATATAACATCAGAATGAGGTAAAAGTTAGAGAGGGGGCACGTTATGCATCAACATGCCGCAGGAAGCTAATCTAGCTGCCCTGGCAGCTAGTATACAACATAAAACCCCTTCCACTTTGATTAAGACCCATACGAATGCTTCAAACTCAGTCGATGTGGAATCTGCGCTGCTGTTTTCCTGGAAGCTTCGTTTGTTGCTTACATTCAATGCGCTGTATTCGGTGGCTTATTTCGAAATTATATAAAAAACACTAATGAATATGGAAGACGAAGGTATGTACCTTAATATGATGTGCAATCCATGTAGAATTTGCTTCGGGAAATATTTTTTTAATAGTGTTTTACACAACTTTAAAAAAATCGCTCTATTTTCAGTAAATTTTAGTGTTTTACACAACTTTAAAAAAATCGCTCTATTTTCAGTAAATTTTTTAAAAAGAAAGGTTTTTATATGGGTTCCGGACATTTCCGGACGCAAGTTCGGGTATCAAAATAAAGCTTAAGGTTCCCTTAAAACCTATTTGAAAAAAAAGTTGCCCCTTTTTGCCCCATTTTGCTTAAAGTAGGTTTAAACTGGATGAAGTAAATTTACGTTTTTTCTTTTGGGTTTGTACATGTTCGTTTTTTTTTCAGGATCTTCTAGGAAGTTTATAGAAATCACAAACAAATCATTGTATGAGATAATTAAAAAGTGTCCGTCTAAAAAATTAGACGAAAAAGTTATGTATTTGCAGAGTTTTGGGTCAAAAACTCCACTAAGGGGAAGCAGAAAAATTTTCGGTTTCTAGTACGAAATAACATTAATATGTATAGGTAATTTTCCCTTATCTTTGGCGATTTATGTAAAAATTACTTTGAGTTGAAATAAAAAAGGAACGGTTTAACGAATCTTTTCGAACTATAGCCTTTGTTACTCCTTGAGAATGCACGTTTCATATGCTGAAAATGTTTTTCAAATAGGTGCATATTTTCGGAGGTTATTTAAGATACAAAGTCACCCTTCCTCTTTGTAATATTAGAAAAGATTTATTTTTGCAATGCAAAAGGATTCATTAAAACATCAAAATATTTGCCTGCAATTCTCGTAGCCTTTTTTTTTTCTTTTGTTCAATATTAATTTTTCAGGTCAAGGCATTTTTTGTAACCTAACGATTAGAAATTTTTATCCAAATTTTTTCCTCATATTTAAGTAACGTTTTTGACAGAATACTGGTATTGTTGAACTACTTTTTTGAAGGGGGGGAGAGGAGGCAATAAACAAAAACATTCCGTCAAAGCAAAAAATACATCGAATAAAATACGCTTACTTATTAGCTTTCGCTTCAAACAATTCCTCGTCAGCTTCTGGCATGTTGCCAGCTGCTGCGGAATGAACGTAAAACCATGGTGAAACACGATGAAAGTTTTTCCTTCACCTCTTTAAAAAAATTCACTAAAAATCAATGAAGCAAGATAACTTCACCGTTTTTTGCTTTAAATGAAGGTGAAATGTTTATATTGTATCCTTGAAAAGTTTCAGAGCAATAACACCATTAGATTCTCGGATGCAGAAATTTTAATTTACATTGATTGATTAATAGAAAAACGTCGAAAAAGTGACCTATCTTTGAAAATTCGGTAAATTACAAACAATTTAGACTTTTAAAGAAATTGAATTGCTTCAAATGGTGATGTATTTTTTTTCTTCGTACGTTCACTAGCAACCTTTTTACGGTCGTAAACTCGCAAAATTCAAAACCATGGATAAAACATGAAATAACTTTTTTTCTAAATTAAATTTTAAAAATCGAGCTTTAAGTTACAACATCTGACCTTTTAGACACTTTGTTGACCAAGTTTCATAGCTGTACGCTGGGTAGCTTTGCTGTACAACGCACAAACTCACAGAAGGATATTTCCCTTAGAAGAGCGAAAATTCCAAAATAGTTTTGGCCAGGATTTTCAGTCAAATACTCCACTGTGCTCCGGGGCATTCTTTCAGAAAATATTCATTTTTTTTTTTTGAGTTTGATCATCAGCATGGTTGTTTCGAAGTAAAAGAAACTAACAATGTACCAATGAATACCCAACTGCAGTGAATACGATTTTTCTATACTACGGCCCACTGAATATATAATTATTTGATTTATGTAATGATTTATTTGCTATTATTATTTCCTTTTTTTTTAATGGATAAAAATACTGTTATTTTTAATATGATGTTGATATTATTGTAGCAACATTTGCTCGAAAAAAGGTACGAAAATAGGAATTTATTAACATGACTCTTGTCTAAAATGAATTTAAGGAACATAAACTATTACAAAGCTCAAAATACAAATATAATTCTTTAAACAATGCTAGTAAAATAATAGAGTGAAGTTATTGCAATAAAAATAAATACATCAAAAATAACTTTAAAGAACTTCAAAAGTAGTTCAATAGTGATAGTAACAAGCTGAGACTCACTTTCATCGAATTCGGAAGTAATTGGTGGAAAGCTGGAAATTTTTTTATAATACTTCCCTCCAAAACTTTTTTCAAAATTGAAATTATTTATGCTACCTTTGACGACGTTGGAGGATCAAGACTCCTCTGGGAAACTTACTGAAACTTAAATTCTAAACACGCAATTTCAGGCTATCTTTAGTGACGTTAAAGGAATTGAGAAGACTCGAGGCATCTCTCCTGAAATATTTTGACACTGAAGCACAACTCAGGATATATTTCTTCATGATAGAGTAAAAGAAAAGAAGATGAGTTTTTTTTTTTTTTTTTGAACTGAAGTCTCATTTAGTTATCTTTGGGAAGTAAAAGTTCAAAGACCCTCCCCTGAAAGATTTTCGATATATAGATGCGCAATTTCGCGTTCTCTTTGGAGACGTTAGACACAAAAAGTGGTTAGGGATCTCCCTCCGAAAATTTTCAAAATTGAAACCTTAAGCCATCTTTACTTTAGACCATCTTTGGTAGTAACGTTAGCAAGGACTCTCTCCCGAAATGTTTCGAAATTAATGTTTTAAAAACATTTTTATTTAGGTTATCTTTAATACCGTCAAGAGAAGAGGCAGGATTCGGGCGCTGTGCCCCGAAATTTTGCGGCATTGAAGCTTCAAGAATGCAATTTTAAGCTCTATTTTTTGAAACTGAAGGTTCAAAATTTTACTTTTAGCAGAGGTGCCCATTACCCCCAAGAGCAAAAACTTATCATCCAAGAATTCCACGAAGATCCCTCTAAAAACGAGAGCCACACATGAAAGAAGAAGAAACAAAAACTTTTAAAAATGCCCCTTAAAAATAATTCAATAGCGCCGCTTAAGCCATGATTCTTGATAGGAACAACTGCTTTTAGGCTTTGTCTGACAACATTTAGGATAATAAAAGGATTTAGGGACTCTTCCGGAAATTTTTGGGCATAGAGACTGTAATTCGGAAGCTCTCTCTTTTCTAAAAACACATTTTAGAGCTGAAGACTATAGAAAAGTAAGGGGGATATCAACTACCGTTAACTGTTTGAATTTTAAATCTCTAAAATGCCATTTGAGGCAATGTTTGACCAAGGTATTGAAGAAGAAGCGGGAAAAGAACTCTCTTCCGAAAATTTTTGGATATTGAAGTCTTGAAACTGCAATTAAATTACACGTTGTAAAAGCGAAATTTTAAGATCTCTTTGGACTCTTTAAGGGGGTCATGAGCCTTCTTTGAATTCGTGCTTGGCGGATACACGGGCCTCGACTTCCTACCCTAAACCCGCCACTGAGAAGGCACTCTATTCTTTAATTTCACCCCTGGTAAAGAGATTGAAAATTACGTGCCCCTTCTAGCTCGGCCGGCTTGGACTTTTACCTCTTTTCGAATTTTTTTTCTTTTGTTCAGCTGAAAGATTGGAAATTATTTGTGAAATAACTAAAACCGAAAATGATTGCACTTTATTTTAAATTTCTTGCTGGGAGGAATACTTACACTTTATTTTAAATTTCTTGCCGGGGAGGAATGATTACACTTTATTTTAAATTTATTGAGTGTAGCATTATTTTAAAGACTCTTATTTCCTGACTGACTAGAAAAAAAGGGGGAATGAGAAGAAAGAGAGAAACGTAATTTGCTGACTAATAATCTACATGTGTTGAATATTTTTCATTTAAAGATTTTTATTCAAAATGATTAGGATTTTTTCTATGCGTTTTCTAATTGAAATATCTTCATTTTCTCAAGACACGTTCTTTTTTCTCTTGAGTGAAGCGCAAGGGCTCCCTGACCCTCTTGGGTTTCACCACTGCCTGGGGCCATCTAACGAATTATTATTAGCAATAATTATTTATTTATTTATGTATTTCAAGCTAAAAGTATGCAAATAATTTGAGAGTAAACCTTAACCGAATAATAATAACAATCTTTATTTAAAAAAAAAAACGATTTTTTTTTCGGGGGGGGGGGAGGTGTATAGGAGGGAAAGACCCTCTGGAGCCCTCCCTTACATACACATTTGAAAACAATGTTAATAGAGAGTGAGCTTTTTTTCTTGAAGATTTTTTTTTTTTTTTTTTGAGCAAACACGAACCGAACACCTACTTTTGAAAAATCTTTCTCGATTTCGAAGGGGGGCGGACCCCCTCGCCCCCCCCCCCTTAAATACGCCTTTGGTTAGAGCTGTGGGAATAAACTAGGGGTCATCAGAAAAGTACAAGCACGTGTTTAACGACGTCAGTTGAATGCTTTCGGCTGTTTCCCTCGAGACGCGTGCTAGAGTAAAGAATTCGGGGTAAAATAGACCTCAGAAACGTGTTTTTAAAGAAAATTTTTTGCTCTACAATAATCAAGTTAACTGAGGATTTTTCCCTAGAACCCCTCGGGTAATCGAGAGTATACTGAATTAATTTTTGAAATAATCGTTCAGCAAGACGCATCCAGTTACGCATTTTTATTTATTTATTTCAGTAAGGGAAAAAAATTTCAAACTAGCTGTTTGATGAAAAAATTTTAATTTAATTTTTTTCGTAAAGTCCGGCCAAAATGTTGGGGGTGCGGCTCACCCCCTGGCACCCCCGTAAGTCCGCCTATGTGTACATACAATTCAAAATAATTTTAGCTATACGAAGTTACAAGTTAATTTAGTCGACCTAAAATATACCGATTGATGAAAAGATGAAAATTAAAGGATTTAGGTTATTGGCTAATGTAACTCAATAGCGTGTAAATGGTTTCTTCCGATCTTATCTTCTATCATTACATTTTATGTATTGGTAAAAATTATTCACAAAATGTAAAATTGTGCTGCAATAAAAACAGGAACAAGAATTTTTTTAAATGTTTATTTAAAAAACAATCAAATATCTACATACATACAAGACCAAAGTATAATTTGTAACATTTCTGCACAAAATAAGTGAATGAAGAGGACAGGAATTCATACACTACTTTTTAAAAACTGGCAAGTATTCAAAAAATGCTCAGTACTTTTTTTTTCCTTTTTTCTATTTGTATGCTAACTATTCTATGTATTTTTCATATTCTCTTATCATTCTAGGTACTCATTTGAATAATAACTCTAACTATTCAAATGAGCTCAAACAGCCTTATAGTTACAAACCTCTCATCATTTTATATTCATCTCATCTTATTAAAATGTTTCACTTAACAATACGGGGTAATTCCTAAATTTCAAAAGATATTCAATTTTAAGTTGCAGGGAATATTTTTCTTTCGTGCAGTTTACCTCTGCCAATGTAGAAAAAAAAAGCGAATTTTCAAAAGATAAATAATAAGAGAAAAATAGCATGAAAACAATGATAACATGTTTTATCAAACATATATTTGTCATGACAAGCAATATCATAGTGCTATTAGCTGAAGCTAAGACAGCTCTATCTGTCAGCCAAATCCTCCTTCGATATGTTCTCGTTCTCATGGAGTCCCTAGCTAAAAATATACAACAAAAGCACTAATTAGGGGAGAAAAACCTTTCAAATTGCATAGTAGTAGATCAAATCAGCACATTTTAGATGTATAGAGATTAAAGTGTCACGCACATTGGTATGTGTTTTTCTTCATTATGTGATATGGTTGCAATCCATTAATTTACAAATACTGTCGGCCCCACTTAAACGAATACTGTCGGTTCCAAGAAATATTATTCGATTAAGCGGGGATCTTTAATATTACGTCTATGGCATCGGTTCTGAGATATTTTATTCGTATAAGCCGGGTATTCGTTTATCCGTTGCTTGATTAAGCGGGGACGACAGCACATAATGCTATATGAAAACAAGGTTTTCTTTTCAAGGTTCATAATATGTGAAGTTGGAGGGAAGATAAGACTCTTGCTCCTGGAAGTTCAAAACATTCAATTTCACTGTGTAGTTCCAGAAAAAAGCGGAGGGACGCTTACAGAAGCATGAGCAAAAAAAAAAAATGGGTGAAAACTTGAGTTAAAACTTTATAAAGTAGGAGGACACTAAAGGAAAATAAAAAAAAATCAAGAGAGCCCCCCCCCCTCCCCCAGCTACACCACTGCTTTAACTCAAACTCCGGAGCCCTGGCAGAGTTGTAGACTTGAAGGGACAATGGTAGACTCCTGAAATTTTAAAGCATTTAATTGAAAGACGAACTCCTTTGTCCAAAATCAATTCGCCTTTGATTCCACAGCCCTGGTGAAGGCTAAAATGAGCCATAAAATAGTTCAAGGGAGCATTTTATACTGTATTATGTTCTTGCATATGATTGCTCAGCAACAAAAATGTTTTTAAGAATTTAGTGAATCTGAAAATTGAAAATTTATTTCCGAAATCCTTTAAGCTGAAAAAAATACTAATAACACTATCAGAGGGGACTTAGGGATCATAAAAATTAAACTATTTCAATTTAAATTCATTCTGTTGATAATTTTGGAAGAGGGACATATTTCCAATCATTTTTGAAAGACGTTCGTTATTTTACTTTTCTTTCCTTAATAGTAGTTTATTTTGTTAAAAAGGTGGTAAGACTTGAAGAGAGGAAGGGGTACCCCGTATGCACTAAATCCGCAATTAATAAATTCTTTAACTTATAAGCAGTAAGCACCTCTGTGCTTACCGCAGGGAATACGATATTTAAAAGATTGCTCCCATGAGCTTGTTCAACTTGTCTTATATTTTTAAAGGATTTTCTAAAATCTGAATATTTTTATCTTTAAAAGAAGATATTTTAACTCCAAATTTATATATTTGGAAAATTAAACTGCAAGAGAAAAATGAAAATGTCCATGAAAAATCAAATCTATTCAAATTCTCTCTACTCACCCAGATTTTAAAAATTTTATTCGAAGAAAATTTTAAACAAGTTGATTATTTTACACTAGTATGCACTGTATTCAGGGCTTTTCTTCAATGAAAACATAAAGGAAATTTTAAAGTACTAAGCTAAAATAATAATAATAAGTGTGCAGAAAAGTTCTAAAATCTGCCTGTTTTGCTATAATGGGAACATTTTTGTAACAAATTTGAAAAAGGAAATTTAAAATTAATATTATTTCAATTATGAATTATGGCAAAAAAATTTAAAGCGTACTCAGAAAAAAAACTATTTAAAAATAATCATTAATTGTAGTAGTTTATAGAATTGTTTTACAATAATTATACATTAAATAAACAATTTAACTATACTTAAACATAAGCAGTGAATTATACTTTAACCAGAAAGCGGGCAAATAAAAATGGGTAGCTGTCTGATTTTAAAATTCCATCTTTATTTATAAAGAAAAACTGTAGATAAATTGTTTCAGAATTGGAAAAAAAAAAAAAAAACAATTTTCAATGCAAAAGAAGTCAGCCTATAGAAATACCAATGACCAACTTATTTGTTTTCCTGTTTTTATGCATTTATAATGCACTTCTATGCCATCTGTTTTAAATTTGTGCATCATATGCATGTGTATTAAATTGATTTTGCATCATGTTATAACAGCTTTTTGTCAAAGTAACACTCAAATTATAATAATTGTGAATTATTTTAAACATCAAGTTTATAACTATATTTATAACTGCAAAGTAATTCATAACAAAAATTTTAGTCATTTATTTATTTTAGTTTATTTAATCCAAATTAATACAAAAAATGCTTTGAATCAAATAAATTTGATTTTTTTTTAATCATGATTTTTTACACACTGTTATTCATTAAAGGAATTTTTTTCAATTAATCATGTAGTAGAATCATAAAAATTAAACTTTAATCACAAACTAATAAACCCACAAAAATGTTACTTACACTTTTGTGCAACATTTTTCGGAAATTTCTTACAGTTAAATTAGTAAAATTGTACTTAACACAGTTAAATAACGGTTGAATATAATTTGAATTATTACAACATTGTTATTGTATTAAAAAGAAAAGGTTGTTTTCATAATGGTAAAAATATTCTTAAATAACTAAATGTAATAATAATAATAAAATTAATTAAAAATAAACTGTCCTTATTTAGTAACACGCGGCTAGGAAGGTAAATTTAATGACTATTGTAAATAATATCTTGCATTTGTAAAAAAAAAAAAAAACGCACAGAGGAAATAAGTCAAACATGCTCCCTATCTGAATCCCGAAGTTGCAATTCACTGTCAAAAATGTAAGCTTTTTTGTTAAGTTAGGCTGGCAACCTTTTAAATCACAGATTTACATGTCAAAACTTTGTGCATTCCAAACACAAGTTTGTTTGTTAGTAAATTATAATATCATACATTTTTCAAAATTATAAACTTATGTATTACGACATTTAATGAACTGGTTAATTTAAAAATTGCCAAAATTTATAGAATAAAGTGCAACAAAGTGTCTAATAGGTAAGATCAGCTTTTTACCACTTTTAGGAGCCTTATTTTTTATCATTGCATCAGCTGACAAAATTCGCACCTCAATGAGATTTGTGAAAAACCTTGTTTTTTTTAAATTATTGTTATTAAACTAATGTTAAGCAGTGGCGGCAAGTGGGGATTAAAAGTGAGGGGCCAAAATTTTTTTTAGAAGCTGTACCCTTGATTTTTGGATATCTTTTGATGACATAAGAAAGAGAGCACCTTCGGAGGTTCTCTCCCATAAATGCTTTGGAATTGTAGCTTTAAAAATGCAGTTACAAAAGGACGGATTCAGTTTCTAGTTTAAAAGGGGGTCATTTTTGGAAAGAGAGGGGTCAAGGTGCAATTTTGTGCTAAAACGGTGTATGTGGGAAGAGGGGGTATATGGCTTTTTTTTTAAATAGATGTTTCAAAACTGCAGTTTTAGGCTATATTTGGTTGTTTAAGAAAGGGATCATGACCCTCCGTGACTCCTTTCCTCTGGATCTGCGCCTGATAATATAATTATGGCAGCGATTGGGAAATTGGGAAAAGGTTAGAGAACTCCATCCATGGACTCTCTCCCGGGAATTCTTCGAAGCTGAAATCTTTAAAAAAAAAAAGAACTTTGGGCAGTGCTTGATGATGCAAAGAAAAGGGTAAGACGTGGTTCTTCCCTTAAAAACTTTGAAACTGGTATTTTGAAAATACAAATTTTGATATTTTTAGCAAATTTTGGGGTCTTTCATGAAGATTTGTGAAATTAAAGTATTAAAGAAGTTATTTCAAGCTAATTTTGAGAGACTTAAAGGATGATGGGAGTTTGGATGTTCTCCCCACACATTTTTTTCGCTGATGAATTCTTAAAACTCAACTTGACTTGCTTTAGTGATTTTAGAGAGCGATTTAAGGGACTACCCCAGATTTTTTTAAATTTAAGTTTTAAAAACGCAATTTCGTGCTGTCTTTATTGATGTAAGGGTAAAGGGGTTTTCTTCCCAGAAAAGATACAGATACATAAACTAGAATCTTAATAACACAAGTTAAAAGTATCTTTGAACACAGGGGAAGGAAGGTGTATTCGAGAATTTTTTTTTTGAAATTGAAGCCTTAAAATTTAAACTTTGAGCTAAATTTGGCTGATCTCTTTTGAAATTTGTCGAAATCAAAATTTTAAAAACGCTTAAGTGATCCTTGATGGCAAAAGGGGGGGGGGCAGTCCCCCCCCCCCCGAATCACCACTACTGATGTTAAGAGTAGTCTTCACTAATGGTTTCAAACTACTATTTTTTGTATATCGTGCTGTCTGCTCACTCAGTTCTTTTTCTAAAAACTAGTGCACTTCACTAGAAACTACACAAAAATAAAGCAAACTGCAGCAGTTTTGCCACTCGTAGCGATTTAGGCCGACGACTTGGGCGAACCCATGTAGTCATGTTATTTAGGTTTCATCATGTTTCAGAAACTTGTTTGTGAGCTATCACTGAGTGGTGTCCTGATAAACAAAAGTAGCTAATATTCACATTTCGAAACATAAAATCACTTACCTGTGATAAGATTGAAGACAGCTAAATTAGTGTTGCATGAAAAATTTGGGGATATTCCTCTTTGATTCATAAAAACTGGAAAAAAGAAAGGTACTTTAATCCAAAACATAAATAACATACTGCTCAACTTGAGCAAGGTATCAATACGAAATTTTTAGTTGTACGCTGGGATATTTTCTAGAAATTTGATTTCCCAAAATTTAGACAAAGCTTTCCCAAGGTTTTAGGAGTTAAAGCATCCTGTTGGAAAATTAAATAAGTGAATAAATAGTTTACTTATTGCGTATGATTTCACAATATCTCATCCCTTCTTCAGTCAAAGAAAATTTATTATGCTTGCAGTGCTTGAAAATTATATTGTCCGATAAGCTGGGGAATGTAAAAATTCAGATTGGGTGAATCTTTACCTCACATGCCTGGGCGGGCATACAATTTTTCAATCAAATACTTCTTTCTAAAACTTCATTTTGTATTTTATTGAAAAATTATCCCATGGACTGACAAAAATAATAACATTACAAATCGCTGGTGTAGTCAGTGGACAAAGTTTTGAGTCTTTGGCAGAAATCACACACTGGCTGTTTACACCAAAGTAATGAAACATGCTGACGGGACATGCATGTCCACAATAATATTGGTAATGTACTTTAAATTTTGCAAATTTTAACAACATTATATAAACAACTTTTTGATGTATTTTTTTTAATGATTTATACTAAGATAATTCTTGATTCAGATATAAAGTTTATTTATTTTTTCTGATTAACGCTAAATGACAAATTCATTTTTTTTTAAATACAGAAAAAAAAAAATTATTTGGACTATGTACTGTTTAGACACATGTCGGGCAGGGCATGTAAAATTTTAAAGATTTTTCGGCCCTGTATGCTTCAGAAATTCGCCTTGCAGAACTCTAGAAACAATTTTTTTTAAAAAATAGACAAAAGGAAAGCGGTTAATAGTGAATTCCATGGCATAAGAACTGTAGACAGATTTAAGGAGTCAAAATAGTTTAGTATCTATATCGATATTTTATAGGGAAAAAGCGATGCCAAAGCACAGATTGTAAGAGATGATAATAAGTACAGAACCTTTTATCCGGGAACCAAAATACCGGGAAGCCAGAAAACCGGAAACATTTTGTCGATTTTCTCGCCACTTTTTAAATTACGCATTTTCGGCAATTTTTAAAAAATGAAGAGTTTTTTTTTTTTCTTTTGAAATACCTAAATGAATATGAACGGTTTCTTCATAAGTACCATATAAGTGGCATATGGCTCAGAAATTTTTAATATTGTAATATCTATAAGCACTTCTGGATCGTTTTCTCTTCAGGATGCATTCATTTGTTATAGTAACTTGGGTTTTATAAACAATTGGCAAATATCGCTTCGTACACTGTTAAAACTAATGGTTGCAATTGGCACCTTTCCGGGGTGAAACGCTTGTAACAGGAGCGGCACCCAGTAGGGTGCCGAGATTTCACCCTTGGCTTGGGTGAAAAACTGGCACCCTCAATTCAACGAGCAGCGCGGGTGAAAGATGGAACCGTATAGGAGAGCATAATGGCACCCTCACTGTTCACTATTGCAGATCCCCCCTGTGCTGTGTGCGTTTTTGTTTTTCAATTGTGTTTACTTTTATTTATTGCTTTTATTCACAAAGTCTTGGTACATTTTCACCTTGAATTCCGATTTGAAAATGATCGAAACTTGTAATTTAAGGCATTTTCTCACAGTTCAGACTTTCCAACATATTTTAAAAGAATTCGTGACTTGAATTAAACTCAGTAGTTTTAAAATGCTATTGACATTTACTGCAGCATTATCTGTACCGAAAATGAAGAGGGAAGGTATTTTATGGATCCCTTTCAAAAACAATCAAAAATATTCAGTTGTATTATTCTATCAATAAAAAATTGAATCGCTTCATTAACTTATAAAATTTTAATCAAGGGTAACAACATATTAATAAGTATGTATAGTTCGACATTTAAATATCTTTATGGAATAAAATATATCGGGTATTTGAAAAGCAGTGTTTGTTAAACGTCAAGTTTCTCGACAGATTAAAAATCGAAATATATTTTAAGGATCAATTCAACTGATGGAACAAAAAAAGTAAGCTCTGGCAATAACGAACTCAGCATTTGTTATCAATAACGCCAACGAAAGATATTAGCGACAGCACGAAATGAATGGCATTAAAATAGCATATACATATACGTATGATAAAAACAAATAAGAAAGAAAGAAAGAGTCATTCAGAGTTTCTTTTTTTTCCTTCCCTTCGCGTTCTGCTGCTTGTTTGTATCTGCACGGCAAAAGAGATTCGCTGCACGGAGATAAATTTCCGTTCGTACACTTTGAAATGATTGTACAAATATGTTGGAAATTCTTAGAACTATTATCAAATGCATGTACTTACGTGAGAATTCGAAGACTAATATGAAGAATTAATCCATTTTTGTAATAAACTCAAGGTGAAATCCAAGACTGTGAAAACACTGTACCGAAAATTCTGTCGTGTCGACGTAAACAAGATGTCCGCCATTCAAATGGTTGATGATGATGATGAGACCTCGCGCAGGCGCATTCTGTCAAAGGTGCCTTTTGGTACGGCGAGATGTCTCACTGAGCATGCGCAAGCTTCATTCACCCCAAAGGGTGCCGATGGGAGGCTTTTTAGTGCGGTAAGAGCATTTCAAATTCGCTGTGGCACCCCATGGCACCTTGCTTTCACTCAAACTTTCATATTGGCACCCCTGCGTCACCCGTACTTTTTACAGTGTAGAGATCCAGAAAACCGGGAAATTCAACTCAGTTATCCGGGATAGCTGTGGTCCCAAACATCCCGGATAATTGGTTCTCTACTGTATTGTAAAAACAATTGCTCATCATTGAGTAATAAATCTTTATGAAATCTTTGGTTTTAATTATGCTTACGTTGATTACAGAAAAACATGTTTTTCATTTACAATATCACAAATTTAGACTCTTAACTCTGACAATATAAAAAATGAAATAAAAGTTTGCTTTTACAAACATTACTTTGTTTTTTTTACTTTTGAGTATATTGCACAACAGTGCTTGATTTGAAAAATCAGAAAGCATTTTATTGCTGATTTAATTGCTGACATGAAGAAAATTTACTTTCTGAAAAGTCATAATGTTAGTAATAATGCAACCGTGTAAAACAAGGAACAAAAATCTTTAAAATTCTAAATCTAAAATGACTAAAACGTTTTTTAATGCCCAGAATTCAAATTTTAAGAATACGTATAAATTATACTTGAAGCAAAAATTGCGTTTGCTGCTGAAGCTATCTGAAATGTTTTGTGACAGAGTTTGCATATTCAAGTACAATATTTAGGATTTTTTAGTAAAAAGAAAGAAATTTTTACAGCATTATAATGCATTGTTTCCTCCATGAATTTGATTTCTTCCTAAACAACAAAGATAAGATTTTGCAGACGTAATTCTCCTACCAATACTGTCGTCCCCGCTTAATCGGGTAACGGACAAACGAATACCCCGCTTATACGAATAACACATTCTGGAACCGTGCTATAGACGCAATGTTACAGGTCCCCGCTTTAACAAATACCTCGCTTAATCGAATAATATTTCTTGAAACCGACAGTATTCGTTTAAACGGGGTCCACAGTATCTATAAACAGAAAGATGCCAGTTGTTTCTTTTCTTCCCCCAATCTCTTGACATAAACATCGGCTCTATTTGTTTTGCAAACATATTATGTGTTTTTTCTTTACTTGTTTGTGTGACTTGTTTCTCGAAATTCCTAACCACTGTTTAGATGTTTATTAATATTTCGCAGTATGACATTGTTGATTCTTTACTATCATTTATACATAACTATGACAACTAGCTTCAGCATTCAGTTCATTTTTATTCTAAGCAAATTATTCATTGCTATGAGACACATGCAAACAATCACTTGAATTTTTCTGACTGCAAATGCACAGGTTCAATTAAAAGCTACATATGGAGCTTGAATAAAATTTTAAATTTCAATAATTTGAAGCTAAACTCCAGGGGGGGGTGATAATGGAAGAAAACTGAACTGAATGAGATCAAAAATCAATTAGCCGATCGTATTTAAGGGTTAAAAGTAACGACTTCCAAGACAATCCATTACATTCAACAAACGAGTTTTGCTGATTTAATCACTGTAAGTGCGATAATAAGTGGAATCGGCTGATGTTTAAATACAATACCTGCTTCAGAAAATGTCTCAAAACTATCATTAGCTCAATCATATCAAATAAAACACTTGGGTACTACATCGTAAAATAATTACAACGCTTTACTATGAATATAAGGGATGACAAGGTAAAAACTATTCTTTCACACAGAATACTGAAGTAATAACGAAAAAATTAAAAAAAAAAAAAATAACGCATTTTTAAGTATACTTATCTTTAATTCGAATTCCATCAAAGTTCAATCTGCTACGCCGTACCCAAGGGCCATACCGTACACCGACAAATTGTAAATAATGCGGCGAAGTGTTGCCACGCGTAGCGTCTCTCCGAAATTCCTCGAGATGAGAGCACGAGGAATAAAAATTTATACAGATTGACGTCGAAATATGTGGGTTTTGAATATTGTTTCCAAAACATTTTAAAATGTTTTACGATATTTTCCATTTTTTGCTGTTTTCCTTTTGAATTATATTTCGAGAAAAATATTGCTCAATAATCATTTTTTCTGATGAATAACTTATTTAAACAATTGAAAAAGAAAAAAAAATGAAATAAAAAAAAATCGGAAACAAAATATATTTTGACATAGTTCTATGTTTTAGGACCCATATCCGTTATAATTCGGGATTCAAAACGTCGAACTACGTAGGCACACCGTAGAACTATGTTTTTGTGCTACTAGGGAAATTGAATCAGCACCTGTACTCAGTAGGGCCTACCTATGGACTAATTTTCGTTTGATTGAGCCGGTTACTTCCTGAGATATAGCAATCACCCCCGCGCAGAATACGTGCGATTGCTCCACCCCCCTTGGAGGAATTCGCTAAAAAAAGTCAGGTGCACCAGTTCACATGGTGCTACATATGTGCAAAAATTTTTGCTCGAATTCATGCAGTAGTTTTTGCTCTAGCGCGGCCACAAAAACTGGTAACACACATACATACTCACACACACACAGACAGACATTTTCCAAAAATGGTCGAAATGGACTCGGCGCACCTCAAAACGTGCAAATCCGTCAAAATTCGACATTCGAAAATTTTCACGAAACCAATACTTTCTTCTGTATATTAGATATAGAAGAAAGTAAAATATGTAGCATTGAAATAATATTGTTCTGTTTACTATTTTGTTTCATTATTGTTGCTCACACGATCTTAATTGCTACGCAAAAGCTCAGATGTTCATTTTGATAGCGTTGACGCATCAGAGCGATAAATGGCGAATCTATTCGTCGAGACGTTTCATTTTGATGCCCCAGAATGAAATGTACTATAATGAAGCGATGGTGTTCAACGGAAAGACGATTGACAACAAAACATTATTTTTTGAAGAAACAACAAAATGAGCATATATAATCGCTTGGTACGAAAGAGCAACACAAGTACGAAAAAAATAAACAAAACTACAATATTGCGATGACCAACTGTATCA
>JAXGGA010004287.1:0-90286 GCA_038373865.1 Uloborus plumipes | reverse complement strand
AATTCATCAAAACAAAACATATTTTTTCTCTGAAAACATATTGTTGTTTCAAATGGTGCTGCGTTTCACTTCTTTGTCATTTGCAGACCTGGTGCATTACCCGAGACTGACACCTGTTCCTTCATGTGGCACCACCTTCGGTGGAATGTCATTGCCACGAGATTTTTTATGCCCAGTTTTCCCACTAGATGAAGGCACCTAGGCTCTATTCGATGCGAAACTGCACATGGAATTGAATTTTGCCAAGAGCTACTATATGCCAAACAAGTACTCGAGGGAGGACGTTGTCGATTTTCTGCATCATGAAAATCCACCGACTGGAGTCGGGTTTGATCCCATGCCTTTGGGCATGAGAGGCCAGTGTCTAACCACTATACTACTCTACTGGCTCTCAATACTTGATTTATGTTCAGCATGTATGTATGTATAAATATATATATGATAAGTATATATGTATGTATCAATGCTTCATGCTTAGCGAGGTTATTCTAACAAAGCGAATGTGTATCAATTTGCAAAAAAAAAAAATCTTTTTGATTTAAATTGATGCAATTGAATAGTGGAAAATAGAAACTGTTAAAATTATTCAAGACAAAATTATATGCGGCTGAATTGTTGTTATTATCGTCGGGTCATTAGGCAAAACACTATGGGAAAAAGGGATGCATTGTCTAAAGAGGTTAGTCTTCTTTATTGCCACCCATAATTTAAGCCAAAGCACCCCAAGCATCGGTTTTTTGTGATTAGTACCAACAGAAACCTTCATACGGCTTGGGTATTTTGTGAACAGGACTGATTTAGTAAGTGCTGTCGCTTTTTGATTGATTTGGGACCGGAGCTCGCAACCATCCGATTGCGGGATAGTTGTTCTTCTGACAGAACTGCCATGCCCCCCTTTAGTTAAATCGATTGAGCAAGCAAAGAAAGGAGTTCATATGAAAGATTTTAAAAAATAAATTTAAAAACCGGGTACAGTTTCAACAAAAAATAATTTCTTTCAATTAGATGATTCTTGCAAAATTAAAAAAAAAAAGAAAGAAAGAAAATAAACAAAATTGAATTACAGGAAAAAAGTAAAACAAACGATAGAGACAGACACAAAATAAAGATAAATGACAACCAACACATAATTGCATCGTGCCGGAATCATACACGTAAAAAATACAAGTACAACAAACTAATTCAGTATTTAGTGCATCATCTCACCTCCCTGTCGATAGCTAGAATTGCGTGTATCATTTCCACTTTTCGCATTAACTTTTCAAGGCTTTTCTCAAGTCAAATTAAAATGTAATTTTTTTTCAGCTTCATGGTTAATATCCAGGCTTTTACATAAACATTGGAAACGCTCGCGCGCCCGCTTTCGAACGAGCTTTTACCATGGTTTGTATTTTAAAACATTTTGTAATATTTATCCTTAAGCAATGTGTTTTTTATTGTGCTTTGAAACGTGCAAATATTATTTTGTAGAATAAATTGTATTCCTTTATTAGTAAATTACATTAAGTTGCGTTTTTGCACAAATAATTGTCAAATGTTCGAAATCATTTAGGACAAAAACATTTAGCGTCATTTTATTGTCAGCAATAGTATCTCAGCATTTAATGACTATTTTTCTGTGACAAAAATTAGTGACATAATAATATTTAATGCACTTTCATAAAGTAGGAAGGGAAGTAAAATTATCCTAGGTATAACAAAAAAGTTACCGCAGAATTTGGCAACATTTTAAAAATCGACAAAGCGGTGTGTTTTGAGTTCTTTCAGTTCAGGGGAAAAAAAAATAACCAAGGGTGAGTATAAATTTTTTCTCAATATTATTATTGACCCAGGCAACTTTTTGCTAGAAATAATATATTTTCATAAAGTAGGGAGGGGAGCAAAATTATCCTAGGTATCCCAAAACAGTTAGGGCCATGCTCCACATCGACGTAAAGCAGGAAAATTAGGCAGAAGCGTAAAATGGATTCAATGGTATTCCTATGGAAAGTACCCGGATTTTCGGTTTCTGCCTTCAGTTTCGGTCGCGTTTTACGCTGATGTGGGGCATGGCCCTTACCGCAAAATTTGGCAACATTTTAAATCGTTAAAGCGGTGTGTTTTGAGTTCTTTCAGTTCAGGAAAAAAAAACAAAGGCGAGTATAAATTGTTTCTCAATATTATTACTGACCAGGCAACGCCGGGTATTTTTGCTAGTAATTCCTATAACAGCGTTATTTATGATTAAAATGGAAAAACTACATTAATAAAACACGAATTGTTCAGAACATTTTCTGGATAATTAGGGCTTTATTCGCCAGTTTTTTTTTTTTTTTTTTCCCTTAATTGTATTTTAGAGCAAAAAACCTTTCATCATTTTTCATTCAGTAGTATTGTTTGCTTGAAAATCAAAACTCTTATTAAAATTATGATAAATATCGCTATTCTTAAGTAAATAAATGAGAAATTTTCATTAACTGAGGTAATGATAATACTCATAATTAAAGTTCTAAAAATGTCAGATTCTTACAACAAAGAGTAAAAAACTCAGCATAATATATTACCAAGATCTATTTTCTTACAACAGGAATGTCAAGCTTAATTCGCATCATCCATTACTGATTTACCACTTTTATGTGAGCCCAGTAAAAAAGTAATGCTTAGACTCAATGATTTTTTGCGAAAAAGCACCAATGTAGGGACGATGTACAATAGAAACTGCATAAGATTTATTAGAACTACCACTGGGGGGGGGGGGGGGGGCAAAATTACACGCTAAAAACAAATAAGCGTTGTATTTTTCATGATTTGTAAAACACTGAAAAAAGTGAAGAATGTTTTGTTATGATTAATAACCGAGAAAATTCTTGTTGTTTTGTTTAAAGCGGCGGATGGGGGGGAGGGTAATGTACAAAATTTTTCATTCCCAATACTGAAGCTGAATTAAATTAAATTTTACTACTACATTTAAAATATTTTATATTTTCAAACTCATTCCAACATCATCACTTAGCCCTTAAACATTTCCGCGTTCTCTAGCTTTTCTCTTTTCTCTTTAGAAAATAATTTCAAAAGAATTTTTTGCATTTCTGTGTCAACTGAATAAATAACAAAAAGAGGGACTCTCGGGAGGGGGGAATACTCTCGAAAGAAAATACGTCAATATTCCGGTAAATTACATTTTCCTATAGAATTATAAACAGTTCTAAACTTGAATACAGATGACACTTCCTAGCCGAGTTTGCCGCCAAAAATCAGGAGTCAAAGAAGAATTCAAACTTAGCGATACCATGCAATACACCACCAACTCGTTTATTCCAACTATGGGCTTCGTGCTTTTTTTAACACTCGTCAGCATGGAATAGGAAGCAAACGAGCAGGAGGTAGAAATCCTCATATAAAGCAAAGAGAGCCAAAAAAAAAAAAACCGTTAGCTAATGTGAAATTAGAACACCAGCGAGCGACCGTACACAACTCATAAATTTTAGTAATACCACTTCAATTTCTCGTCAAGTACATACTCTGTACTGTTAAATAATACTCAACAGGAAAAGCAACTTAAAAGTGAAACTTGAAAAAGCAAAGTAATTTTAAATGAAAAGTAATAGAATAAGCTCCAACTTTGGCAAGATCACAACAAATTAAGCACAAAAAATGTAAAATACCACGTTTTGTAAAATTTGTAACAATATTTTTTATATTTATTTTGTAAAAAAACTAACAAACAAAATGAATACAAAGTGATATTACCCACTCACTGAATAAAGTGGACTGCAAAAACAAAAGTTAAGAGCATAAAAAAGTATTTATTTTGGTAAAGTATTATTTGGTAAAAAAAAAGCATTATTTGGTAAAAAAGTATTATTTGGTAAAAAAAGTTTATTTTGTAAAAAAAGTATTAAAAACAATAGATTAAGTGAATAAGGAAATACCACACAAACCAAGTACATTTACTGCAGCCTCAGATAGAACTTGAAGTGAAACAAGTCAAAGATGCCAAAAAAAAGACTTACTTCATCACCTATTTCCGCTTCAATTTATAAAATTAAAAGCATAAATCAAAGCATTTTACTTTACTATTTACCAAACACTCACAACGATACTCATTGCGCTAATAAACATAAACGGAATTTAATAAAACGTTCGAAGCGAGAAAAATACAAAATATTTATAATGCTCCCAACATTTTAATCTCTAACTAAAGCTGAACACGTTATCAGTTAATGAAACAATCTCACAGACAAAGAAGTTTCTGTTAAAATTCAGTTTCATCAAGAGAGCCGATAACAAAGGTGAAACACCTTCCTGGAAAAGTCGACTGATTCTTTTGAACTCTGAGCAAACTTCCACCATCTAATTACACTGAAGTGACAAAAGTCATGGGATAGCAATATGCAAATTTTCAGATGGCAGTAGCATCGCATAGAACAGGTATAAATGCGCAGTGCTTTTACAGAGCTTTCATTTCTGTTCAAGTTATTCATGTGAAGAGGTTTTAACGTGATGATGACCGCACGACGTGAATTAACAGACTTTGAACGCGGAATGTTAGTTGGAGCTAGACGCATGGGTCATGCCATTTCGGAAATCGTTAGAGAATTCAACATTCCCAGATCCACTGTGTCAAGAGTGTGCCGAGAGTATGAAATTTCAGGCATAACATCCCACCATGGACAGCGCAGTGGTCGACCGCCTGCACTTAAAGATCGAGACCGGCGACGTCTGCAAAGAGTCGTAAATTCTAACAGACAAGCAACACTGCGTCAAATCACCGTAGAAATCAATGTGGGACGTACAATGGACGTGTCTGCTAGAACTGTGCGGAGAAATTTGGATTTCTTGGGCTATTCCAGCAGAAGACCGACTCGAGTGCCTTTACTGACAGACCGACATCGCTTGCAGCGACTCTCGTGGGCACGTGAGCATATCGGTTGGTCCCTAGATGAATGGAAAACCGTGGCCTGGTCCGATGAGTCACGATTTCAGCTGGTAAGAGCCGATGGTAGGGTTCGAGTGTGGCGCAGACCCCACTAAGCCATGGACCCAAACTGTCAGCAAGGCACTGTTCAAGCTGGTGGTGGCTCCGTAATGGTGTGGGCTGTTTTTTCATGGCATGGACTTGGTCCTCTAGTGCGACTGGACCGAACATTGACTGGAAATGCTTATGTGCAGCTACTTGGAGATCACTTGCAGCCATTCATGGACTTCATGTACCCAAACAACGATGGGATTTTTATGGATGACAATGCGCCATGTCACCGGGCCACAACTGCTCGCAATTGGCTTGAAGAAAATTCTGGACAATTCCAACGAATGATTTGGCCACCTAGATCGCCCGACATGAATCCCATTGAGCATTTATGGGACACCATCGAGAGGTCTGTTCGTGCCCAAAATCCTGCCCCATCAACGCTTTCACAATTATGGACGTCTATCGAGACAGCATGGCTCAATATTCCTGCAGAAGACTTCCAACGACTTGTTGAGTCCATGCCACGTCGAGTTGTTGCACTTCGCCGGGCAAAAGGAGGGCCGACACGATATTAAGAGGTATCCCATGACTTTTGTCACTTCAGTGTATGCAAATTAATCTCTAGAAACGAAAGTATTTGAACTGCATCACAAGAGAGGAATTTATCTTATAATTACCACAAAAGAAATAATTAGTTTTGCAGCACGATGCATGATCTATTCTTTGAAGGTATACTCGGTAAAAATTCGATATGAAGCTTAATACTAAACTAACAACGCTCTTTCTTATTCACTACGCTTTATTTTTAATCTGAGACATTTCTTTGCTATAAATAGAAGAAATGTGCGTGAAAGATTTTAGACGAACGTAATTTGTAAGGAATTATCTTATTTTTTTTTTTTTTTTTTTAATGTCATTAAGCAGCTCATAAATAATTATGAAAACTATACTTTTGAATGGAGGATTGCGATCTGGCGATCATGGTGGATGTTCAGTTTTCACCACCCCCTTTTGTGCCAGGACCTATTTGTCGATATTGGCTGGAACAATGCTTGCCCTCACACAGATAATATTGTCAAACGACTCCAGGCAAGAAAAAAAAAAGGGACGCTGCACATTGAACATTCACCATGCTCACCAGATGTCAAAAAAGAGATTTGACGATATTCTAGCGATCCAAAGACGTGACTAGGCTTTGAACTTTTTCCCAGAAAAAGACCTCTTGCAAAGTATCCGTTACATGTATAGCATGTCTCAGCGGTGCATAGAAATAGAAAATTACTGTTTTGAAGAACATTAAAGTAACTTTCACTAATATGTTAACTACGTTAATGATACAAAACCATTGACCGAGCTTTATTGTCAGAGGTTGCAAACGAAATCATAACGAAAATTTATTCCAAATCGGTCCGCACGTGACCGTAGAATCACCCAACTGAAATGCAAATGCTAACCTTATTAGACCGGAAAAAAAATATTGTAATATTTTCAAACTTAAAAAACATGTATAATTGCGTGAAAGAAGAATGAAAGTGCAATGCATGGAAAAAGGCTGAAAATACACATGCAACCAAAATTTTGAGCACTTTTTTTTTTTTTAACCATTAAGGGCCCTGCTCCACATTGGCGTAAAGCAGAAATATAAAGCAGAAACGTAAAATTGATTACATAGTGTTCCTATGGAAAGTACCCGGGTTTTCGGTTTCTGCCTTCGATTTCGGTCGCGTTTTACGCTGATGGGGAGCAGGGCCCTAAGTCTTATTTTGCTCAAAAAAAAAAGAAAAAAAAAATACAATATTCAATTAAGCTTTTTAAAATTAAAATAAATGATGCAAACTGTTTCTGAAGAAGGTATGCATAAACGTAGGTTAAAATAATTTCATTGCAACTATTGCCTGATTGTACATCCCCATTCTGCAAACGAAACAGTTATCAGTGACCTATCACTGAAGATTCTTTCCAAAAAAACTGACAGAACTTACGACAGGGGTCAATCCATATCAATTTACCAGCCCCCATGTAAAAAACCCATGTTCTCAGTAGTACTTTGCAAATTATTCTTAGCTTTGTGTAAATTTGTTCAATGTTTTATTTTGCTCTAACTAAAATGTAAAATTTGAGTGTTCATTTAAATAGGTCTGCAATTTTATTTATTGTCTATCGTTTGTAAAAAGATAATTATTTTCCAATGAATACCGTAAAATGGGGTGAATCGGTAAACTTTTCAGCTTTGATTGTAAAAAAAAGTAGCTTAAAGATTTTTTTAATTAGATATTTTGGGTAAAAACTTCGGTCTTGCTTTGTTTTTGATATTCCAAGCAAAGATAAAACGTTTTGAACAGTTATTATTTATATATATAGGAATTTAGGGGTGGTACGAATCCGCTGACAGCTGTCAATCGGAACACGTTAAAATGTTTGTTATTTTCAATTTAAACTGTAAAAGGACTCACAAACATGAGTAATATTGATAGGGGAGAATAAGAACAGATAGTAACTGCCAAATAAAAATTTATATTCTATACCAGTAAACGTTTATGATTTATCAAAACTTAAAATAATTTTGAATGTATGAAAAATTTAAATTAATTTTAATAAATGATTTCGAATTGAAATACAAAGCTTTCATAAAATGAAGTCACTCATGTCGCCCACAAATATGTACTTGTCCTTAAAACTAGCAGTTGTGGCTTGGTTTAAGTATTTTCATAACATTTTCTGTTATGAACGCTGCCTTTTCTTTAGTTTCTTGAAATCTTTGAGTTTCAGGAATTGTCCAGTAAGGTTTTTTCCACTTATTCATCATTTTCTGTGTGCTGGACTTTTGAAACATAGTCTGTCTGACTTTCCCCCATATATTTCAAGTAAAAAGAAGTCTCCTGGAGCAAAAATCTTTTTAAATCTGCAACTTTCTGTCATTCTAAGTTCTAGTTGCTCACGAGAAGGGATAAACAGTAATAAATACTTGTCGTTGTCTTGACTAGAAGAATTGGGGTTAGAATCTTGATTTTTCAAACAGTTTCCTTTAAATAAATTTGAATTGGAACAACAGAACACAGTGTTCCGAAACACCCCACAAATCCTTATCCTATGCCATTATGAAGAATTTTTAATTTTTATGCCACAATTAAGTTGTCTCTTCTAATGTGGTACTCTGTTGTTCAGATATATGCATAAGTACCTGGCGGCCGAGCCACGCTCGGTTAAAAAAAAGAGGTTTGTAAAACTTTTTTTTTTTCTAAATTTCACGTACTTATTTAGATAAACTTGAAAAGCATTTTTAAGCCCTTAGTTGCAATTACGCATTTAAAACAGATGAAATTTATTTTTAAAAATATATCCCTTTATGGACGAGACATCATCATCACAACCTTATTTAAACAATTCGCACCGTGGGGGTGCTGGGCCAAGGGTTTGTTCGGCCATTAGTCAGGTTCAGAAAGAACTGAGCGCTCTTTAGGGCCCCATCCCGGTCAAACCACGAGTTGTGGTATGTACAGGGGGGACCCTGGAGTGTGAAGTGAAGTGACAGTCAAAACCAACTGAAACCAAATGAGTACTGGAGAATAGGGATTCTGCATCCATTCTCATCAACCCATCCCGCACCTTCGGCGCCAAACGAAATGAAATGAAATAAAATGAAAAATTACACCACAATAACTTTGTTTTGATCGGTCTCTTTAACATTTCAAAAACAATAACAATTTTTACATGTTGCCAAAATTCGTTTGCCAAATACCATAAAACTTTAAATTTACGTTGATGTAATTAAATATGAAATCCATTGTTATAAAAAAAAAACCGTGGTTGCTATAAAACAGTAACAATTGTAGTAATCATAAAGAAAATGGCGAAAGAAAGCTTCTCAAACTTTTAAAATGAAGGCACAAATAACAGGGTTTTTTGTGAAAACTAGCGCCTTTTCAGAAAAACAAAACGCCGATGTACATGAACTCAAAAATCAAAACTTTATCTAAATACAAAACTTATCAACATTAGAGCCGTTTTTGAGATCCGAAATATATATATATATATATATATATATATATATATATATATATATATATATATATATATAAGAAATGCTCGTTTAAAGATATTAGATTAAAACAAACTATTCTTTGATTTGAAATATGAAGTGGTTTGTACTTACATACAAAGTTTTGCAGACCATGAAAACTTGATGTTTTTTAGAGTCCCACTTGTAGCCTTGCACAGAAGCCAATAGTGTTGCCAGAATGACAAAAATATCTTTCTCGTACTTCTTAGAATATTACCTTTCTAAAAAAATATTAACTGCCAAAAACACCCAACAGTATATTTATGAAGAATTTCTTTGCATGATCAGGAAGTTTTGTTCCGAATCACCCCGCTGTTCCTATACACCCCATTTTACAGTACTACTGATAGAGAGAAAATTTTGCATGAGTGAGAGTGGAGTATCGTATCACTTCATTAAGAATTACAAAATTAAACAATGTAGTAGTTTGTGGTATTTATGATGAATGCATATCAAAAATAATGCAGTTATCATCCTTCAAACATAAATATAAATAAAAAATGATAAATTATGTTACAACACACAATCAGTTCAGATATAGTGAATAAATGCTTATCCCCCCCTAATAATCTCATTACAAAACCGGGAATATTCTCCCAAAGAGAAATAATATATAGAAATCTGTTTCAAATTTAATTTTATTTCAAAACAATAGTACAGAACTTTGCTTATAACAAATAACCAACAAGATGCAAAATGTCAACAAATATATAATATGATAAACAATGCTTAAAAACAGAAAAGATAACTCTTAAAAAGATCACAGCAATATATTTAAATGCAAATTAACAAAGAATAACTTAAACATATTTTTAACTACACTTTCCAACGTGGGAGATAAATGAAAAATGAAGCTTGCACTGACATTATGATTTAATGTAAATGAATCATTGCATAATATTGTTAATTTGAATTTAATGTCAAGAAACTAAAAATTATCTTTATTGTCACTAAATTCACAGGGTAAAATGTCAAAATTACATTAACAGACATAGCATGCTTCTACTTTACTATATGGACATAAATACACAAATATACATGCATGTGTGTGTGTGTGAATGTATTAAAAAAATAAGCAAGTAACTTTGAACCTATTTTAATTTTGAATTGTGTCTTATGTTTTTTAGTCACTTTAGGAGAAAGCAATTTACACTCCCTGCGAAAAAGTTTTTTTATGTCACCGTTTCAACAGTAGAAATAACTCAAAGGTCGAACATTAATTTTGTATGTTATTAAATATTAAAACACTATTCCCATCATCGAAGAATCTTACACAATTCAAAATCAGCTAACTTTTCTATTTTTTCTAAATCACCTTTACTGTATACAGCAGTAATTATCTTTAAATAAATAAATAAGACAATGTTGAATGCAAAAAGTCTGATGTACTTGTCTTACTTTACCACACAATAGTATAAATGGTGTATGTGATGAGTTGCATATGTGGTACAAGAAGCAAAACATCTCTTAAGAAGTACACAGACAAACTTATATCGCTTTCTGTTTTAGAATTTTGTCAACCACACCCTAATTTTAGTAACTTTTTATGAATTTAAAAAATAAATTAACTTTTTAAAGAGACTTAAACGAACTCAGAATTGAATGCGTGGTCAAATCAATCAAATATCAATTAAAAAGTTAAATATTTGTGGCAATTTCAATTCCAATGCATATAAATCAGACAGTGAAAATAACAGGGACTTAGAAAGACACACAATCACAGTTCATGTAACACGTAAGACATCAGACTTGTGGGGAGTTCTAACGCTTTCACATCTTTCAGTCTGTCACTGCCTAAGACCAATCGTATCTTTCGACGACAAACATCTTTTAATGATGCAGGTTCAGCTGCAAAAAAGAAAACAACAGCATGAAGTGCATCAATAATATATCTGTAAATATATCAGTTAGAAACAGAATTATAAAAATACAACTAGAAGTTATTTCATAAAACTAATATGACATTTGTAAGAAAAGCAGTCGAAAACTTTGTACAATTAATGAAGTTCAGGGTCTTGATAGATGGGGGATTTATAATATTTCATGCCAGTGCAAGTTAACTACTAGTCGAAATGAAACATCTACTTCGGGGAACTATTCCAACACTGTTGTTTTACCATATTTTCCCAGAATCAGCTTTCAGATTGCCAGAATTTAAAAAAAGTTCAATTTTTCTGCCGCCTCTTCTCCAGTGAATAAATTGCAATTTTTGCAACTCAAACATCCAGTTCAGGGTCTTGATAGATGGGGGATTTATAATATTTCATGCCAGTGCAAGTTAACTACTAGTCGAAATGAAACATCTACTTCGGGGAACTATTCCAACACTGTTGTTTTACCATATTTTCCCAGAATCAGCTTTCAGATTGCCAGAATTTAAAAAAAGTTCAATTTTTCTGCCGCCTCTTCTCCAGTGAATAAATTGCAATTTTTGCAACTTAAACATCCAGTTCAGGGTCTTGATAGATGGGGGATTTATAATATTTCATGCCAGTGCAAGTTAACTTATATAAAACAGACACGACCTGCTCTAAAATTCCGAGTGAAAGAACATGAAAATTGTGTTAAAAAACAAGATTTCAAACGCTCTTCCATTGCCCAACACTGTTGGTCATGTGGTCATATTTTTGATTTTTCCTCTGCAAAAATTATCCATAGTTGTTCTTCGATTTTTGATTTAGATTTTTGGGAATCCTATTATATGTGAAAAAATTCTGATTGATTTGTCAACGATTTGTCTAGCACCCCTCCTAATATTTGGAAATCTTTTATTTAACAACTTTTCCGTCTGTGAGGTAATCCTTGTTGCGCAGTTGTCCTCTTTGACCCATAACGTTTCTGCGGACCTACTCTTTCTGTTCGGTGTATTTACCTTCGCTTGTCTTGCATTTCTTTTTCACTTGACTGTGGTCAGTTGAACCATCCTCTTTTCGCACTGATGATGGGGCTTCATTTGTAATAGCCCCGAAATAGCTATTTGCTCGAGTTTTCAAACTCTTTTTTAATAAGACATTATTCATCAGTACTGAAATTTATTTCAAAAATCATAAGAAGGTAAACTCAATGCATCAAACTCAATCAGCATTAATTAAAGCACTAAATTTAATTGTTTGCTCACGGGAATATGCAACAAAAATTGTGGATTGTGGTAATTAATAAGAGAGTATTTAGAGCTAAACAAAACCAGTTTCATGCATTAACATGGATTTTCTCCATACCACTAATGAGTTCATCAGCTCCATGTTGTTTCACAGCAAAGTTACTGAGTCCAAAACTCTAGTTTTAGGATTTTGTCTAACTAAAATGTTGAAACATCTATTTTTAAAAAGAAAGTGGTAAATAACATTTTACAGACCTTTAAATTTAGTTTTACTGACATAACTTTTAAACTGTACAGATTTATGTGATAACCTAACTAACTAGAAATTCTAATTAAGTGAAGAAGGATTTCATTTTAATAGAAATAGTGCTTGTAAACAAAGTAGCTTAAAATGATTTCAAATATATTAGCTTCTGGTTTTATCACAGGATAAACTACATGAAGAACACGGACTACTTCTATATACTAGAACAAAGATTTGAAAAATTTTCAGAGATAATGTTTAAATATTATTTTGTGAGAAAAATTATATTTAAATGTTACTTCTGGAACACTTCACAATTTAATTGAAAGATAAAGAAGTAGAATTCATGTTCTTTTTGTTTATTATGCAATGAAACAAGGATTTAATGTATTTGGAGTCATTGCAGGCTGTTTTATGCCGAACTGATGTGTCTGTTACCTTGAAATTACATGAAGTAGTCCATCAAGTATGTTCTGTAATTTTCTAAGAGACTTTTGATAAAGCACTAATTAAGAATTAAGGTGAATTAGAGGGGGGGGGGGTAGTATCTCTCAAAAATGAGCTTAAAATTTTTAAAGCAAATTGTTTCCTATGCCTGCAGAGACTAAGTATGTTTTGATGTTTTGTTGCAGGAATTTTTGAACTATCTACTTATATTAAAAACTGAGTATCTGTCTTTCTATCTATCTATGTCATGCTTCTTTCTCCTGAACGCCAATGAACTGAAAGTCGAACCAGGTACCGACAGATAGGTAATTTTTCAGGCTTCATTAGTTTCAATTTATATAATTATATGATTTTAATTAGCGAAGATATCAATTAATAAGTAGTCAAATTTAAAGCGATTAAGCCTAATAAATGATTAAATATAAAATCCATTGTTGCATTGCAAAACGTGGTTGCTATTAAACAGTGATAACAATGATAATGAGAATTTTGAAGGAAGGTGTGGAATGAATTCGTTAGTCTTAATGAGTCATTTGCATTCCTTCAATTTAATTCATCCACAAGTGTTGGAAAGTTTCGGTTTCGTTCTGGCAGAATTTCTGTTAGTTCTTTCTCACTGGTGGTTGTTTTTCGAGCAACGATTTGAAAGAGAATCGTATCATTTTGCGACTGTGACGAATTTGATTGGCAGGTGAAGGTTTCATTCTGTGGGGTATGATATCATGGTTTGTGCGAGAAGCCGTTGTTTTCTTTCTTTTTTGTTGAGCTGGATTTTTTTTGTGCTGGGATTCTTTTTGGAAATATGGCGTGATTGGACGATAAATCCTTGAGTGACAGTTGGCCGGTGAAAATCCGTTGTGGGGATGATGTAACTTTTGATGTTCTAGAATATTCGAAGGGTTTCGATCTGAGGCTTTCTTCGGGGATAGGAACAGAAAAGCTAAGGGACGCTATCGAATTGTGGTTGAGTGAGGACGTGCTGAGAAGGCTCCTCGTGATTGTGTTAAGCATATTTGGGGGATGGTTGCCAGAAAGTTAAACGGCCACGGGGTCGTATGGTGATTTGCGAGAAGTGTGATTAGTGACCCAAAACATCGTTTTACTGTTCTGTCCAGTGAAACTATAGCCCATCCGTTTAGTGTCGCCGACAATTGTCTGTAATGAGTTTGTGTTTCCACGATGTGTGTAAAGCAGAACTGTAAATACGTACTGTCTCCATTCGAATAAGAATTAAAGTCTACTGATGAAGAAATACCGCTCGATTACTTTTTTAGTGTGAGTAACTGCTTCTCGTGTGTGTGTTAGCGTACCATTTAGCTGGGATTTCCAGACGACCCTCGGTCAATGGATACTAGGACCGAGTGTAAGGACAGAGTGATGTCTTTATGGTGAGTTGTTCCATTTTAGTTTCTGAACCTCTTACGCAGTGTAGTGCCATATTCTTACCAGTAAATTCATATTGTCTTTGTCTTTTTTTTATATCATACCGAGGCAGAGATCCGTCTTAAATCTCGTGTAGTGGACATTCCTGATTTAGTGGGGGTTTCAGAGTCACCTGAAGCTCCTGCCGGACCTTGGGGGGCACTACGACAATGTACTAGTCTTTGGTCTTGTATCGAATCTAGTAGCACCACTTGTGCAATGATTAATTTCTTTATCGGGTACTATACGATCACACTCCTTCGTAGGCCGTCAACGTGACAGAAGGCTTAACTAAATCAAACACGAAACTCATAAGCGGGCCACTTATGTAGTATTTTTATCGCTAGCTACTTGTAATATTTTGAAATATTCATTTGTTGAAAAGCCATCTACTTATATTAAAAACTGAGTATCTATGTCTGCTTCTTTCCCTTGAGCGAGCAGAACTTGCTGTAACTTTGCTCACTATTTTGAAAGCACGAAGCATCTCATTAATTCGAATGATTTTTTTTTTTTTTTTGATGCATAAAAAAAGTGCAGGCATGAAGCTCCTGTTAGCGAGCCCCCTTGGCGGGGAGTAGTTTCTTGAAATTTTCCTCACTACTTTCAACGTGTTGAATTGCCCGTCCAACGCCGGATCACGTGCGTGGTATGTCTTGAAATTGAATGAACATTAAATTATACAAATAATATAACATCAGAATGAGGTAAAAGTTAGAGAGGGGGCACGTTATGCATCAATATGCCACAGGAAGCTAATCTAGCTGCCCTGGCAACTAGTACTCCTATAAAATACGATTAAATTCTGAAGATTTTCAGAAACAGCTTTAATATAACATTATTTTTACACACAAATTCAAACCATCCCCTCATCAGAAAAATCTTATTGCCTTTTTCAAAGCAAGAAAACATTAAGCTTTCATTTTAAAAAAAAAATTATACCTGAATGGTGAATTAGCAGATCATAGATATATCCTTCAGCTTCTGTCAGCAAATCTATGGGCATCTTGTTTTGATTATTACTTGCGAAGATATTTGCACCATATTCAATCAAGACTTCAACAACTTCTGGAAACTTTTCTCTAACAGCAATATGGAGAGCAGTTTCGTGAATTTTAGTAGCATTTACTTTAGCCCCTGTAATTCAATCATAGAAAAAAAAGTCAGTTACATAAAAGAAACATGTAAATTTATGGTACTGAGATACAATAAACTTCTACAGTAGTATTTTGTGGAAGACCACTTAACAACAGAACAAAATCTGAAATCTGAATAACTGACATTTACTATTTTCCCAAAATTTGGTCATTTTGCTAATCACTGCTTGAAATAATTTGGTATAAATATATGTTACAGAAATTATAAAGACATTGTTGTTAATAGACATAGATGTTACTAAAGGTATAAATGTCTAATTTTAATTTGAAGTATAAATGAAGCAATTTTATTCAATTAAATTATTAAATTAAAAACTGAAAATAAATACATAAAAGTAACTATTTTGTGTGTCATTTTTCTTTTTGCTTTCCTTTTATTGTCAAACAAACTGATAGGTATTTGTTAGGAAATACTTAATTACAGTAATTGAAGTACTTTTGAAAACAAAAGTTCATTTTTTATGGAAATATCTTATTTTTAAATTGGAATCTGGGGAGGAGGGATTAAAAACGCTGACACTTACAATTTTTAATAAAACATGAAAATTTGGAAGCTCATAAATTTGGTGGAGATTGATGAAATACTTCCTTACGATTCAACTCGGGTCATCTTGCTCCAAGCGGCAACTTCTGGGAGACGTCTAATTCTACCTTACTCTCGACTGCAACCTTTTTTGACTATGAAGAAATATGCTGAGACCAAGCAAAGGAAGTAGTTCCTTGCGCAGTAGGGTGGAGAGAAAAACAAAAATTTTGGAATCTTATTCCATGATGCATGGCAAAAGCTGTGCATGCGTAAGTACAATACACATGTAAAATATTATCAAGTTTGAACAACTCCTTTAGGGTCCTACCAGGGTTTGAATTTCTCTAAAAATACGAAAAAATTTCAATTTTCAAAAATTTTTTGGAAAATACAAATAACCAGCATTTTTGCTCTAATACCCTTGAAATTCTTTCTTTTAACGCTCTTTTCATGCATCTTCAAAATTATTTACATTCTATTCAGTATTAAGTTCTTACGTAAACCGTAAAGTTACGTGAAATTAACCAAAAATTGACTTTTTTTTTTACCATTTTTTCACATAGCAATAATTCTTCTTTTGTAATCCAGATTCTATTTTTTTGCAATGAATGGGCAAAATGTAGCTTTTAGTTGTAAATGCAATTATAGTTCGGTACATTAACAGCCCAGAACGCACCACTAGGAGGTAGCTGTATTTCGGGTGTCATTCTGCCTTTCCCATCCACCCAGCCACGTTGTTTACATATTTTCAACACATTTATACAGATGCAATTACTATCTGATGTTAAACAGGTTTCTCCTTTTGAATCAAAGTTTGAAGTTTGACTCATGACTCAGTTTTTACATTGACGATTAAGGGCATAAAGTTTATTTAAATTCATATCTTGTATCTTCCTTTAATAGCAATCTGCCGTTTCACTAACAAGTTTTGAACCCTTAAAACAGTCGGAGTGTAGAAGAGGTATACTTATTGAATCCCTGATTAAGTACAGCTTGTTTTTAAAAAGTTGTCTTATTAACGTTGCAAGAACTCTGTGGAAGATATCAAAGCTTTAAAAACGGAGAAAAGTACTTGGTGGACATTGTCAATGTAATACCGAAAGAAAAAAGTGACCCTGATCTCACTATCAAAAATTGGAGACCTTTCAGTCATTAGCTTTCATTAATTCGAGCTAACAGAGTTATGAAACTGTTGATTTTCAAGCTGAGTTTCTAATGAGATAAAGATACATGTCAGTTATATCATTAAAAAATACGCTGCTGTATAGTTCAAGAAATTATGAATTTAAAAAAAAAGAAAGAACATTTTTGTGGAAGAAAATTTCCATGGAGCTGTAATCATATTAAAAAGTACACATTCTATAAAAGTTTAAAACTATAAGAATAAATTGACTGGTCAACGCGTGTTTACTTTCCTCCCATTAATGATGTCAATTAAAAAAAATCTCATAGTTTGAACTTTCAAAACTTAATATTGGTCATAAAAGACCTCATTTAGTTATCAAAGTGTTTCCTGATGTTATATACCTTTCCGTAACCCAACTCCTTTACAGTTTGACTATCGTCCACTGCCATGGCCAATTACAAGTTCCCAAATTAACAAAGCAGGCATTTCTTCGAATCAGCGGATCCACGAAGAAGAGAAGATCATCACTTAAATGAATTCTAGATTGCGTAACTTTCATTATTCATACAATTCCATGTTTCACGGAAAATTTCTTTCTTTTTTTTTTAAATTTATAATTTCTTGAACCATTACATTATTTAAAGACATTACTGACGAGTATTTTCAGCTCATTAGAAATTCCTCTTGAAAATTAACAGATTCATAACTCTGTCAATGTAACACAGAAAGAAAAAGTGACCCTGATCTCACTATCAAAAATCGGAGACCTTTCAGTCATTAGCGTTCGTTAATTCGAGCTAACAATGTCCATCAAGTATTTTTACTCGTTTTTTAAATCCGTTTTTAAAGCTTTAATACCTTCCACCGAGTTCTTGCAACGTTAATGTTTTAAGGGTTTAAAACTGGTTAGTGAGACGGTAGACTGCTATTGAAGGAAAAGACAAGATATGAATTTAAATGAAAAACTTTATGGCTTGCAATCATCAATGCCAAAGCTGAGTCATGAGTCTAACTTCAAACTTGGAGAAACCTGTTTAACATCAGAGAGAAATTTCATCCCTGTAAATGTGTCGAAAATATGTAAACAACGAGGCTGAGTGGATGGAAAATGCAGAATGACACCCAAAATGCAGTTACCTCCTTGTGGTGCGTTCTGGGCTGTTAATATAACGAAATGTAATTGCATTGACAACTAAAAGCTAAATTTTTCCCATTCATTGCAAAAAATAGTATCTGTATTTTTAAAGAAGAATTGTTGCTATGTGCAAAAAATAGTAAAAATAGTCAATTTTTGGTTAATTTCCCGGAACTTTACGGTTTATGTACGAACTTAATACTGAATACAATGTAAATAATTTTGAAGATGCATGAAAAGAGCGTTAAAAGGGAGAATTTTAAAGGTATTAGAACAAAATATTGGTTATTCGTATTTTCCAAAAAATTTTTGAAAATTGACATTTTTTCGTATTTTTAGAGAAATTCGAGCACTGGTAGGACCCTAAAGGAGTTGTTCAAACTTGATAATATTTTACATGTGTATTGCACTTACGCATGCACAGCTTTTGCAGGGTATTAAGGAATAAGATTCCAAAATTTTTGTTTTTCGCTCCACCTTATTGCGCAGTGTCCGAATTTTGGATGAAATTAGATCCTTCCCTTTAGAAATCGAATTAGAGTGTTTCATGTTTGCATATGTAGCCTTTTTTTGTCATAATATTCGTAATTTTCTCTTTTTTTTTTTTTTTTTTTGCATTTTACGATTGGAGTGGTGCGGAAGCGTACATCTATTTGAATCGACTCGCCAGCCAATAAGAGTTCACACACAGTTGGCGGTCTCTTCTAATTCGCCAAGAAGGTTTCTGTTAACTCGGTTTTTCTTCCGCGCGTAATGATGACAGTGTCATCTTAAGTTGCAAGCAAGTATAATTATGCTTTTATTTTTTATTTATTTATTTATTTATTGAATTAGGCTGCAATTTCAAGATTTGTTCAGGCTTGAAAAAATTGTAAATCCGGCAATTGCTATATAAGAAGGAAGCTCCTGAACTTTAATTTGCTTCTTTTTTAACTTATGATTCCTTATCTAAACCCTGAACAATTGGTTTCACATACGGTTTCAATCATAGTATTCGCTGGCTTATTATTATTATTTTATCTTTTAAATACTCATCGCCCCTCAAGAAGTTATCACCAATTTGAGGAGTGAAATTGCCCTTTAGGGTGCGATCGCCCTAAGGTTAGTAACCACTAGTCTAGTCTAGAGGGTTTCCAAATTAGGATCTCACACCAGATTTTCTTGAATATTTGCAGTTTGCCATTTGCATAGCTTTTCATTTTTATTTTATCCACATGAAACAAACATAATTATGCAGAGTATACAATCAAACAAATAAATATCACGTACCAAAAATACATGAATAAAAAACTTACAGTACCTGAATGTAATAGCTTCCTCACACAATCAACGTGATTTCTTGAAGCTGCAGCATGAAGTGGAGTGCCGAAATTACAATCATTGACATTCAACCGAGCTCCAGATTTTATTAAAAAGTCAACACATTCTACACTTCCTACATAAAAAAAATATTCAAGTACAAATATTTTTCCCATTACTGTAAGCATGTGCAAGGACTAGCATTTGTAAAGTAAAAAAGCATAATGCATGTTTTTCTGAGTTTAAAATATTTGCTTCTTTGTGTTTTATTAAATGTTATTATACATATTGTGAATACAGTCAAACCTCTGAAAAACAAACTCAGAAGAACCTCAAATTAACTTGTCTTAGGTGTAGTTTGTCTCACGTAAAAAGCAATAAATAGCACTAATTCAATAGAACAGGGATTGCAAACCTAGTCGATTTTAGCAGCAATTCCTATTATGAACCTCAATAACATATTCCTCAAATAACAAGGTTTGAATTTTTATTTAAATTAAGGTGGTAGGTACTAATTTCTCAACTTTAAAAAAGATACCTACTTACAATTTCAGTTTGTTCCTTCGTAATCATATTTAAAAAAAAAAAAGCTCAGGCTAGGTATTCAACAGGTTTGAATAATGTTTGGAAGTCCCTCAACAGTAGCCAAATTTCTGTAAGTAGTATTTGTTTTTCTTCTTTCTCTTTTCTTTTTCTTTTTTTTTTTTTTTTTTAATAATAATAATTTTGTAAAGACAAACATGAAAAGTTTTCCATTATTTATACATCTATCATAAAATGCTGTTATCTTTGCATATTGGCTACTAAGTGACAGCACACACAAATTTAAAGCAAATATCAAATTCAAGTTTGACCATTTTGTGATCAGGTTTGACATTCTGAGTTACAATTTTTTTAAAAAAATGTTACTCTTTAATACTTTAATGATAAAAAGCAATAGCATATTTGAGAGGCCCACACAACCATAGGGGCCCTGAAGGTGATTCAAAACTGCACATGATGCATGTTTCACACAGTTCTGTGACAGATAAAGGGACCCTCAAAAATACATTGTGACGGGCATCTAAACACGTAAATCCTAATTATAAGCAGGGTCTGACACTCAAAGAATTACCTTGGCAGCTGTAAAAAAACAAGAGATTTGGAAAATAGCATATTTTAGCTCTATAAGCTTAGTATAATTCAGAAAACTATTAACTAAAAAAAATAACATATCTGAAAGATACTAGGAGATTATGCAATTACAAGCAATACACTAAAATTGCATCAGCATAACCAGGGTTAGAAATTAGTAAAAAAGCCTACTGGTCCCATGTACAAGTCCACTTCAAATTTAATATTAAACATGTTTGTACTTAAAATCATTTATTACTTTGTCATTACTTTTATTTTAAATAAAGCTGTTTCATTTTTAACTGATTGATTAAACAGTAAAAAACACAGTCGATTGGCGGAAAGCACCAGGAGGTTTCACGTGATTGACGATTTTCGGCGGCTGGTGGAGGTATTACGGACAGCTGATTATTTTTCTCTGGTGGTCCAGGGCCAATTTCACTGGTCTGAGACCAGTGGACCAGCAGTAATTTTGAGCCCCGATAACATTCTAGGCAAAAAAAGATTAAAATTAAGCCTAAAAACTCTAATATCAACTCCACACAACTTCCTTTTACTTCAATTAAATAATAGAACTAAGCTTTTTCATAACTTAATAGAATGGGTGCATGTACTTATATCAAGCACTAGAAGCAACACCTCTTAAATGAAAAGCTTTTTAGACATTTTCTTACATACATAAAAGTGCAGCAAACATATAGAATTTTACTTCCAAATGCGAGGAAAGGTGAAATTTTTATTTTTGTCTGTAATTTAAGATTGCATGAAACTGAATGAAACATGTATAATGAACCAGTATCAAGGCTTGCGCTAGGCATTTCAAGTTGTTGGCCAATAAATTAGCCAGATTTCAAAAGTATTCACCAAATCTCAAAAGTCTTAAAGATGAGTTTCAACATATTTTAACTAATATTTTCTCTATAATCCTACTACATAAACTTTTTCTCATTGGAAATTTCAAAGAATTTTCCATTTGCCAATACTTTAACCTAATCAGAGCTTTTTTCGCTCAGCGCAGATCATGCAGTATGCAATATAATAGGGCAAGAAAACAAAAGTGTGCTCTAATTTAGTTTTGGAGTAAAAAGATTGAACATGGACAGACTAATTGTCCACAAAAAATATTCCGAACTTGAATGTATAGATCATCACCCCAGAGCAACAGTAAGATGTCTAACCTCAGGAATAATAGTAAAATATCGTACTGTTGCTTTGAGTCAAGATATAGATGCAAAAAGATTAATGATGATTGCTTGAGAAAGTAAAGTTCAAATTTCAAAGTACTAGTATTAGTACATTTTTCTCCTTAATATTATTGTATGATACAAATTTTAAAAAAAGCAAACATGGCTGAAGTTTTGAAAGATTACATTTATTGACTGGCTTATTTATAACTTTGTAACTTTCTTTTCTTTTCTTTTTTTTTTCATTTCGTTACATCAGATTTTCTTTCTTTTTTTTTTTTTTTTTTCCTTTTTTAAAAAATGGAAACAGTCAAGTAACAGAAAGCTTTCACTCATGTGGTTGAGGTGCCTTATAAAAACATTAATCTGAACCAAATCAAATTCTTAACCTTTAAGAACCAGGTGGTACACATGCTGTACAACAAGTCTTTTTCCCTTTGAGGGCAGGGTTGAAATCTTCGCTTTTACCCTTTAGAGTCGGGGATTTTTCCAAGAGTTCATATGCCTTACTGGGGGATTACGGCTTTGTATTCGAACCCCAAACTCATGAAACCCAAGTGCTTGCCGTTGTACCTTCCCGTCATCAGAAGAAAAGAGATCTGTGGTTCAACAGTTGTACTACCCGTCTTGAAAGGAAAACTTCTATACAAATAGCCCAGATCCAAAAGGTTAAATATTTATCTCATTGTGAGCAAGCATAAAAAAGTTTCAAACTCGTAAATGTACTACATTATGAAAAAAGAAAACTTGAAAATCAGTTTTAGAATAGTGTAGAGAATTACTTTGAAAAACATGCTTCAGTAATGAATTTCTGGTTTTATATTACAAGAAGTATTACTTTGAGCTCAATAACAATTATTGAGATTTAAACTAGTTATTTTGGTCTAACAGGTTATATAAATACCATACTGTTATTAGGTATACAATAGAAAATGCATTAAATTTTAAAATCCTTGCTCTAAATTTAATACAGATAAGTCTCCTTAACAAGAGATCACACAATGTGCAAGAATGAAATTTTTTTAAATAGGTGGCAATCAAAGGAATAAATTATGACTATTTTTATGCGAGAACAAATAATATTTACTAAATATTATTTGCCCTCGTTATCTCACTGTCGAGATATTAGTGCTGAAAGGCTGTGGAATTTTTTTTTTTTTTAAAGCCTAATTTAAACACTTCCTATTACTCACTAAAACTCGCTAAATTTGACGAATTTCTTTTGAAATTTTGGCAGATTTTAAGACCTTATATTTCAATCATGGGGTCTAGATGACAAATAGTTTATGTGTCTACGAACATGTTTTACAAGGCTCGCTCGATTGCTACTAATTTTTAAAAAAATTTGTAACTACATTACCAAATAGTTTCTTGGTTAGGATAACAAATAAAGTTGTTTTTACAAATTTATACTAGATTACGAGTCAAAAATTTATGATTTAAATATATAACCTTTAAGACAAGCTTCATGTAAAGGAGTGCTTAGAGCAAAAGGAGGGTTAATTTCAGCTCCCTCTTGTACAAGCATTTGAGCACATCGTAAACTTCCTCCTGCACAAGCATCGCACAGAGGGGTTCCACCGTCTACACTTGTAGCATTTACCTTCAAAAAAAAACATTAATGCTCAGACTTAGAAATAAAAGTAAAGAACAAAGTTATAAACATGTAAAGGTGTCGGAATAAAATACTCAGGGTTTGCAGATGACTTTTTTCAAACTTTCAGAAAAAAAATTAGGGGTAATTCAAGATTGTTTTAATTCAAAGAGGTAGTCTGACCAGTTTATTACATAACAGCAGACTAAACAAACTGAAAATATATTTTATCCCTTATGGCAGTGTTTCCCAAAGTATGGTCCGTGAAGCCACAGGGTCCGCGAGTTCATGACAGGGGGTTCACGATACAATCCTGCTAAAACGTAAAAAGAAGTTGAAATTGAAGAACCAGTAAAAATATTTTTATTCAAAACGAAAGAACATTTATAGGGACTAAAAAAGCTTTTGTTTACATACACACAATGCACAATAAAACCCTAAAACCCTTGATTTTAAAACATATTTCTTATCCTAATTGAGTTTGGAATAGATTTTTACTTCCATAGCTTAAAATAATAATGTTAAGTAATGAAAACTAGACAACAGATTAAAAAAATATACCAACAGAGCAATGAATAAATAAATTAATAGAAAGAAGAACAATAAAAACGTACTCGTATTAGAAAAAAAGTATTAACTTAAGTTTCTTTTTTCACTGAAGGGGGGGGGGGAGGTCCGTAAAGTTAGTAATTTTCAGGAGGGGGTCCGTAGAGGTCTGGACTTTAGGAACCTCTGCCTTACAGCATTAGGTAATTACAACCTACAAGTTATTCATTAAAGAAAAAGTCAAAACGAAATAGGAATTTACTGATTTTTTAACTTATCTATATAACATATTAAAACCCAAAAGGAACTTTAATTTGCAAGTTTTCTTTTCAAAATTTGCTCATTTTCACTTTTAATGAGAAGCAGTTCTGAGTTTTCACAATAAAAAAAAAACATTTTTTTTTTTTTTTTTTCAAAATAAGTAAACAATAAACTCCTCAAGAATTAAGTAATAAATTCTAATAAGGATAGTTCAGAGTATATCTGTGTGACTTTTTTTTCGTTTTGGTAAAGTGCTCAAAAAACATAAAAAGGAACTACTTCAGAAACTTGCTGACCAGGAATTACCACAAGTGACCCTGAGTCTTGTGATAAAAAGTTTTTAATTTCAAAATGATACAAAAATTTGGATTTTTTTCCCCTGTTTTTTTTAAACATAGCTTGTGACAACTGTTATTTTTTAAATATCTTATGGAATATAAGTTGGAGATATCTTGTTCTTGTACAGAATGAAAGATTATACTTTTCTGAAAAATACAGACCGACATAAAGAGAAGATTTCCAATTCTTGCCACAAGGCCAAATTTGAGATTAAATGAGAAAAACGAAAAAAAAAACAGACAAATAAACAGGGTTCAAAACTATCATGATATTTTTGAATATATCGAAAATATCGGATATTTTGATAATACATTCGATGTTTTCAATCTAAATCAATGCAAGATGAAGTCATAACAAATGCATCCTCAAATCACTTTTATCTTACTATGTTATTATTTAAACTTAAAATTAATGTTTCTTTCATTATTTATATCTAAATAAACATTTCATGTAAAAATTTAAGTACTTTAAATCGATTTGTATATGAATGATATCCACAATTGTTTGTGAAATAAGATAGTATAATGTTATAAAAATAAAATGTAACAAAACTTCACTAATATTTATTATTGTATTGAATGCTAGCTTATATTCCTTCTCTATGTAAAACTGATTACAGTATATATTCATGTGCCCTGTAAAAATCACAGAAAAACAACACGTTATTGTATAAAAAGTCACGTAAAATTCAAGAGTTAAAAAATCATAATACCATAGGTTGAAAAATAAATATTGAAAATATCAAAATGTCATATTTTTAATTAAATATTGATCGTGATATAATCGGCAAACTCTGTCAAAAAGGTCATACTATATTTAAAACCTTACCTTAGCTCCATAACTAATTAAAAGCTCAACACAATCTGGTCGATTCTGGATGCAAGCTTCATGCAATGGCGTCAAACAATCAAAATTTGGTTCATTGGGTGATAATCCACTTTCCAAAAGAGCAATTAAATTCTCTTTGTGCCCTAAAGCAGCAGCTTTGTGTAGAGGATACACATCATGAGCATCTAAAACTAATAATGAAAAATGCAAAAATTAAGACTTTGCTTACTCAGGTAGTTTAAGAAAATAAAGACACACATTGCATAAATTTTAAAAAACAAAACTAACTCTGTGTATAAATACGTTGTTAAAAAACATAACTTAAATCTAGTCGTTTTATTAAATTGATGCACAATGCCATATTAGAAATTTATACTTAAAATTTGTTTAAATACAGATCATTTTGCATTGATATATACAGTCAAGTCTAGATAACTTAAAGTCACAAGAAACTAACTAAAAACTTTAATAGTGTTCCCACTAGTTTGTTTTTGAAGAGCGCAGAGCCCAGCCCTTTTTCAGATCGGCAAAATGTGCAATGCCTTTCTTTCTTTTCGTCCGCAAACTGCACCCTGCCCTTTTCAAAAATAGCAAAATGTGCTCTGAAAATAAAAAAGGTGCCTCAAGCATCATTAGATGCCCCTTTGATATTCGGACAATTTCTTTTGTCCACAGGAATCATAGTCAAAAATTTTCATATATTGTCATTGTTCCCAGGATTTTACCCTGAAAATGGCAATCTCTAATGAGATTCTAGGAATTGAAACAAGCTTATTAGTAGAAAAGCATGTTCTCCCTTCTTCCCAGTGTGGAAAGAGGTCTGATCCTCCGCGAAAGGGGGGGGGGGAGGGGCAAGAGAGAAATCATTATTCCTTTTCACCCCATTTTCCAGCCCCGTCCTTGATCTTCTGAGAATTTAATCTTGGAGAAGGAGGCTGGTGAATACTTCATAGTATTTTCACCTGTAGGGTAGGAAGTGTCTGTACCAGGAAAAGAAGAAGGAGTACTTGTTTCCCAGCGAAACTCCCACTGTCAATGACTATTACCTAAAAAACTCGAACGACACATGTGCCAAAAAGTAAGCAAACTTGTAGATGCAAAACGGAAATCCAAAGAGCAAGAAATAAAGAATAAAGACGTCAGTAGAGAAATATGAAGACTAAAGTGACTTGTTTCAGGCAAAGGCAAGCTTTATTATTTAAATATTAATCCTTCCCGTCTAGTGTTATTCATTGAAAAAAGTTTAAACCTTATGAGTCACAACTTAAAACCCAAAGCCGTTATCTGCAACAAAATAATTACATATTTCTATATTTAGAACTTTTTGGAACATGAGCCAAAAAAAAAATGTATAATAATAATGGATAAAGTAAAAATAAAATTAGCACATTCAATCTTAAAATTTTTAAGCTTCAAAAAAATAAGGAGAACCTCAGCACCTGTTAATAGGCAATTTTTTTTTAACATTATTTCTTGGAAAATTACTTATCTTTGAGAAATAATTTCAGAGAAATTACATATTTATAAAAATGTTTAACCTCAAAAATTTAGCATTGCTTTGAAAATCCGATTTTATGAAAAATATTTGGAAGACTATTATTGTTTAGAACACCAACCGTTTTCCCATTTCAAATCTAAATGAATTTCCAAAAAAAATTTTCAAACGCTATTTTTTTGATACTGTGTTTCATATTACCTAATAAAAACAACAGAGTTTATCTGCTTTATTTTATTTTTTATAGACTGAAATGCTTCATCCCACTGAAACATCAATTTATGTTTGTTTTAAACCATAGATTCGTCAATTTTTGCTGTGTTAATTTTGCATACTTTTTTTCACAATTAAATCGGGCTGTTGTTTTTGGGGGGGGGGGGGGGGGGGCTCCGCTTTGAAGTTGTACCCTGTTTGCAATAAATAGTGCCCCTTTCAGACACCAGCATCCTGCCCTTTTTTTCCTCTAACGTTGACACTAAACTTTAAGTTATTGGTAGTTTAAGTTACAGGAAGTTTTTCCAGCACTATCAAGGGTTAAGGACTCAAGGAAAACTTTGATATGAAGGAATAATCAAGTTATAAGGCTTCAAGTTAGTAAGAGTAGACAGTAATTTAATGAAAAGTTAAGCTCCAGATGTTCGTTCATTTATGCCGCTACTTCTATCAGGTTGAAAAGAACAACTTCTACTTGTAAGCTTAAAAAATACACACACTCTAGGGTCCCTCGTACCTACCACTACACTTGGGTTAACCAGTTGGAAGTGGCCCTGAAGAGCGTTTGGTTTTTTTATACAGACCAGGAGCTGAGCAACCCTGAGTCAAGCACCTCTGGAGGTATTGATTTCGAATAAGAACTTGTAGGATTTTGTGACCGTCAAGGAGAGTTGGCAAGGTTTTGAAAACTACAGAAAAAACTTTGGTTTTGTCGTCATGTCCAAAACTTATCAATGGGAGTATTTTACAAACAAATTCTAGTTCTAAGAGGGTTTTTTTGAAAAATTTTGAAGTTGATACGAAAGGCAAAAACAAAAAAACAGGCAGTGATCTTTCGGGTATTTCAGGAAGGATCCCCCCTGGCAGGCCTGTCATTTCGGGGGTCAATTGCCCTCCCCCCTGCCCTGACTTTGAGAATTAAATGCATTAACATCTAAGTGGGCATGGTTTTTTATGTTTTCCGATGAAATTGCATTGTGTTTGGACCTTTTGCCCCCCCCCCCCTCCCCCGGAAAAACTTAAAATGACGGCCCTGCCTCCTGGCTCTGTGCTTGTACCAGGAATGCCCGTTACCACCCCTCTTTTTAAAAAGAAGGAAATGCCTCAAAAAGCAACCTCCTTCAGATAGTCCCAGTTGACAATATGACAACTAAGCATGAACAATTTGACAAACATTAACTGAACTATTTTGAAAACATTTAAAGGAAACAAAGTTAGATTTTGAAAAACGTAACCTTCTTCTAACACAATTCAAATTTTAAATCAGTTTTTGCCTGCGGCGCTAAATTTTTCTTAATATTGCATTTGAGCAAAGAAACGAGGAATAAATTTTGATTTTCACTTTAAACATGAACGTTGATATACTATTAGATAGATTTTAATGGAAAGTAATGATTTTATTGAAAACTTAACCTCTTATTTAAAATATATAATTACACTGATAGAACACTAGAACAATCATGTACGACTTTATTTCATGACCAAATCAGACACCTTACTTGCATTCACATTTTCCAGAGAATTTTCCATGATCTCTTTCTCTCTCGAAATTTTTAATTAATCATACAACACTGAGTCGCATTAATGTTGAACGAGAACGCAAAACCTTTCGAAGTTTTCGAAAAACGGAAATCAGGGAGTCTATAGGCTAAGGAGATAAATCTCCGCTTCCGAAAAGTGGCGATAATTTTTCACTTTTCTAGAGGGCGCTGTTCCGCGGTGGGTAACGCATTTTACGAGAACGTCGGTGTTTTCAGTGCAAATCTGAAAATTTTAAATTCGCCGGGAAAAATAGAAAACTTTTAAAATAAATTATAATCTTTTGTACATGATTACTATGCACAACGAAGATTAAGCTATCGTGAATCAGAAAGTTCTAAAGAGCTTGGATTTTGAGAAAAAAATCTTTTTCTTAATGCATCGGCGAAGGCCCTGCGTCGTCTGCTAAGCTATCGGCCGTATTGGCGTGGGCGTGGTTTGAGAATTTACGTGTTATTCGCGTAAATTTCTATTATGCTGAGACTCTAGTAATTACTTCTATTACTTTGCACTAAAAGATATTTATTTCGGAGAATCATAGCGTAATTGAATTCGGGTTAATAAAGAGCAAATGAGCAAAATAATCGTTTTAAAATAGATTATATATATAAAATGGACTTTCTCTCGCGAAACTCAGCTTTAACTTGCAAATTTTTTCTCAAATAAACTGACGTCCTCATTTTCTGCTTCGATAAATTTGTTTAAAGGTTAATTTTTTTCGATCGGCAATTTTTCAATTTGAATGACATAAATGTTCGTATGTTTTATATTATACAAATCAAAATAAATAAGTGCATAATTTTGTGGATTTAATACCAAAGTCTATTTGGGGGGGGGGGGGGGCATTACGCCCCCCTCCCGACTTTGGGAAAAAAATGTATTTTCATATAAGTGGGAGTGGTTTTTGTTGTTTTCGAGGAAATTTGCTTTGATTTTACACCCTTTGATACCCCCACCCCTGGAAAAATTTGAAATGAAGGGCGACAAGGTGTATAGAATTCGAGGTAACTCCCCTACCCCCATCCCTGCATTTTCAAGCATACCTTTCCGTAGTTTATAATTAAAAAAAAAAAAAATGAAAATTGCGATGCAATCCATTTTAACTCCTATATTTACTAATAATTACTGTTATGACCTCCACTCTTTACCAGTTAAGTAAATTCTGGCTGCAAATTTTTTTTCAAATCCAAACTGTTTTATATGTTCAACATGAAAAAATTGTATGGTGCAAAATGTATTGAAAATTGCTTAGGAGCTGTTCATAAATCTCGCTTTTTCCCAATATTTTAAACCCCTTTGAAACAAAGTGTCGCAGTTCTCTTTAACCCTTACCCATTTGTCACATGTCACACTACTTTTCAGAAACATATTTCTGTAAAATATGCAATGTCACACTTCTTGTTACCCCACCTTCCTTCTTGTCACTAACTGTCACAATTTCATGAAACCCTTTCCTCCCCCAAAATGTTACTTCATTTGTGAATAGCGCCACATTTTCAAGAGTTTTGTTGACACATAACATACCAAAAGGTTTTAATGTCACAAAATACCATCATAATACCTAGCATTAGCCGACATGCCGCAAAATGTATGTGTGCTATACTTTATATTATACAAATCAAAATAAGTAAGTGCATAATTTCTGTGAATTTAATACCTAAGTCTATTGGGGGGGGGGGTCAAACCCCTCACCGGCTTTGTGAAATCAATGTATTTTCATGTAAGTGGGAGTGGTTTTTGTTATTTTCGAGAAAATTTGCTTTGATTTAAAACCCTTTTCATCCGCCCACTCCTGGTAAAAATTTGAATGAAGGGTGAAAAGCTTAGAGAATAAGGAAACATTACATCCTGCTTTTCAAAAACCTTTCAAGAAGTGTCATAATTAAAACCAATATAAAATGTCAAATTGATGTCATCTTGTCACTTTAAGAACTAAGAATCACAGTAGCCCGGAGACACTTATCTCAGACATGTAAAGTCTGTCCAACTTTTTCTGTATCCAGATACTGTATTTAAAATATATTTTACAAAAATTCGAATTACAGTTTAAAAATTTACATTAAAATTTAAAGATTCAGTTATAAGCAACTCAACATTGCAATATTACATGTGAATCCGATTTCAAACTATTAATTTCGAAGTTCTTTCGAACCATTACCCAATTGTGTTTTTCTATTTTCAAACTTGTCGTTTCGTGTAAAAAAAAAAATATTAAAATCAGCTGGCGACACAAATAACGTGAAAATAAAACCAGATCACAGTTTCGTAACTAAAAAACAAAGTTTTTCCGAAAAAAATTATTTTTCTCCATTTTTTTAAATAATTGCAAATGTGCTGAAACGACGGCATAAAAATATGCAATTGGAGGGGGTGGGGGGTACATGGGGAGCCCGGCATTAAAATTGGTACCGGGCCCCATCTCTGGTAGCGGCGGCCCTGTTTATATTATACAAAGCAAAATAAGTAAGTACATAATTTCTGTGAATTTAATACCTAAGTCTATTGGGGGGGGGGGTCAATACCCCTCACCCGGCTTTGTGAAATCAATGTATTTTCATATAAGTGGGAGTGGTTTTTGTTGTTTTCGAGGAAATTTGCTTGGAGTTTAAACCCTTTTGACCCCCACCCCTGGAAAAATTTGAAATGAATTGCTGCTACAAGGCGTACAGAATTCGAGGTAACTCCCCTACCCCCATCCCTGCATTTTCAAGCATACCTTTCCGTAGTTTATAATTTAAAAAAAAAATGAAAATTGCGATGCAATCCATTTTAACTCCTATATTTACTAATAATTACTGTTATGACCTCCACTCTTTACCAGTTAAGTAAATTCTGGCTGCAAATTTTTTTTCAAATCCAAACTGTTTTATATGTTCAACATGAAAAAATTGTATGGTGCAAAATGTATTGAAAATTGCTTAGGAGCTGTTCATAAATCTCGCTTTTTCCCAATATTTTAAACCCCTTTGAAACAAAGTGTCGCAGTTCTCTTTAACCCTTACCCATTTATCACATGTCACACTACTTTTCAGAAACATATTTCTATAAAATATGCAATGTCACACTTCTTGTTACCCCACCTTCCTTCTTGTCACTAACTGTCACAATTTCATGAAACCCTTTCCTCCCCCAAAATGTTACTTCATTTGTGAATAGCGCCACATTTTCAAGAGTTTTGTTGACACATAACATACCGAAAGGTTTTAATGTCACAAAATACCATCATAATACCTAGCATTAGCCGACATGCCGCAAAATGTATGTGTGCTATACTTTATATTATACAAATCAAAATAAGTAAGTGCATAATTTCTGTGAATTTAATACCTAAGTCTATTGGGGGGGGGGGGTCAATACCCCCTCACCCGGCTTTGTGAAATCAATGTATTTTCATATAAGTGGGAGTGGTTTTTGTTGTTAATAAGAAATATTGAAAATAATAAATTGTAAATAAGTAATTGTAATATTTTTTGTAAATAAGAAATATTGAAATAAAATTTCTAAAAAAGTAGCATCTAAATGATATATACAGCGGAATAAAACTTTAAAAAATGATTTCTCATTTTGAGCTCAGCTGCAGATTCACCTTTTCTGCTTCGCACAACAGAATAGATCATTTTAAAAGAACTGTTGGCCCTGCTTAAACGAATACTGTCGATTTCAAGAAATATTATTTGATTAAGCGAGATATTTGTTTAAGCGGTGATCTTTAACATTGCATCTATGGTATTGGTTCCTGGATGTTTTATTTGTATGAGCGGGTATTCGTTTATCCGTTACCAGATTCAGCGGAGAAAACAGTATTATATTAAACAGTTTAATTTTTTCAAAATATTAATAAACTATAACAAGATATCAAACCACCACGATTTTTTTCATCTTGGAAACTTGCAATTTATTGGTTTGTTTTTGAGAAAGAGGTTACTTTGGGAATTTATTATAATTTTTCCTAGCACTGGTTTGCTTTGCGGTTGAAACTGAGAGTAGAAATTTACTTTGATTTTGTTGCAAAATGAATCTTGAATTATCCAGCATGCCGAAAAATGAGAATTTTTAGGCTGCTGGTCAACCTCACTTTTTCCGGCATGCTGGCTAACGCGGGGTAATATGATACATAATAGATGACACATTATTCATCCTTGTAGCGACAACATTTTTTCTAAGGAATGTCAGATTTATTCGTCACCTCTTTTATATGAAGAAATACTTTTGCAGGGGATATTTTCAATCATCAGATCACTTAATGGTGTTTCCCCCTCTGTTTTTCCAAAATATTAGTCGGTAAACAGTGGACAATCGTAAAATGCAGAAAAACTTCTAATGTGATTGTGTAAGCCTGGTATTAAATCCGTATAAATAATGCACTTACTTATTTTGGTTTTGTGTAACATGAAAACATACAAGTATTTATTTCACAATAAGCTAATAAAAAAACAGCTTCTAAAATTCTTAATGCATCGTGATGCATAAATCTTTCCGAAGTAATGATGAAAGAATAAATTTCAGCGGAAACAAGTCATGCTTTTGAATACACCAGAGATTCTCAAACATTTTTCCTCCGTGGATCCTTACCAGATTTTGTCCATTGCTCGTGAACCATCCATCTAGGCATAGTTCCAAAATTAGGAAAGAAATGCAATGTTTTTAGCATTTCAAAAAAGAAAAAAATGTGCGGTAAAAATTGCGTTGGACACTATATTGCACATATAGAATGACTAAATGTTTGTATAACTTGCTTAAATGACATCAAGGCTGGTGAACCCGTGGGGGTCCATGTGGATCATTTTAGGAACCCAAGGGAGGATCAAGCTTTTGGAAAGGGAGGGGGGTTATTTTTGGAAAGGGAGGGGTCAAAGTGCAATTTTCATGTGAGAACCGGGGCTATTTTGCAATATTGTTGAAATATAAATCAAAAATGCAGTTTTAGGCAATATTTGGTCCTTTAAGGAAGAGGTCACACCCCTCCACCTCTGGATCCACACATGTGAAAACCACTAGTATAAACCAAGAAAGTTAATAAAAGCCCAAATAATGGTGGCACAGCTCATTTCGAAAATGTTTCAACAAACTAGTCAAAACAGCAAAGCATTTATTTTCTGGTCAAATGTTGCCGAAATCAATAACGTTGTTTTTAAATAAAGCAGTCCATTAAATAAAACTAATAGTTACATTAAAGTGAAAAAAAAATCACCGAACAAATGAACTCAGCAATTAAATACAAAACCTTGGATGCGTCAGAAGGTCTATGAAACTGTTGGATAACTGTTCACTAGCGTTCTGCTTAATATGTTTCAAAAACTCTACCTTAAAATGTACAGTTTGATCCCTTTAAATTGTTTTTTCAAAAATAAACATGTAAAGGCTAATTTAAAAGCAATTATTTGCCAAGAATACATAAACTAGAATTTAATATAGGAACATGCAGTAAACTTCTTATAACCTACTTATTGCCAGTGTTAAGTTCTCAGCAACTGATGGTTTTCAATTTCTGAAATTTATTTCACATGATAATATTTTCTCAATCCTATTTCATTTTTTTTATTTTTTGCACTATTAAGAGTACATTTCATTGGTTATTACTCAAGTCTGTGCTAAGAACTAAACAAATGTGCAGAAAGTACATAATGAATGTTTTTAATAAAAACACTTTGAACTTGCTATACTTAGCACTCCAGATTTTTCAAGAGTATATTTGTATATGCAGTTCATATAATCTAACTGCAGAAAATTATTTCTGTTCGAGTTTTGGAGCACATTTTGTTAGTTATATCATTTACGGTTATTGCCAAATACTGGAAAAGTTGATTTAAAACAATGCATTTTTTAAAATCAAGTGGAACATACTGTACTTAGTTTCTTGACGAAAATTTACATACATTTCAAGAAGGCGGGGGTGAATAAAATAGTAAATTCAACAAGTGTCTTTATTTTCCTTTTCATCATTAAGAGTATTTTATTATTTATGTTATAAAAAGTACAACAGTGGCCGCCACTTATATTAATCATGTTTGTTCTGAATAGTTTTGATTAAAAAAAACGTCTGATTCAATAATGTAGCTGATTTACTGAGGCTGGATTTTGATTTGTTTTTGACAATTTGATGCATTAAAGCGGCTGATTCAATTAACCGCCTTCCATTGTACCAATAAGTAGTAAGTTAAAATCAATTGATATTTTGAATGAAAAAGCTTGCATGCACATTAAGCCTACACACAGTAAATATCAGTTCACAAAACCTTGCAAAAATTAATTTTTGTGAATTAAAAAAATATTTGAAGGGAGAATGAGTACTGGATTAATGCGTTTAGAATGAATGTAACCCTATGGTATACTAATTTTAGCCATTTAGGTGACTAAAAAGAAGGGTATTAAATCAAATTATGAAAGATACTGGAGTGCGCAACAAGTTCATAATAATGAATTGCTTATAATATTGTTTTTTTTTTTCTTGTAATGAAGTGTGGAACATAACAACATATTCAGACATTGTCGTGGGTACTGGCTTTGAGAAGAAATCATGACAGAATATAACAAAAGTATCGGGACAAAAATTCGAACACTTTTAATATTTTTAAAGCCCATAGCGTACATATACACCAATACTGAGCATTTTATTATCTCAATATATCATAATGAAAGAAACATCATCAGATGTTGCAATTTAGTTCATGGTTGATTTTATTTCCTTTTTTGTGCTGGAATATTGGCGTAAGATCACTTTTTTAATTTCAAGCCCTAAAAAGTAAATATTTTCAAAATTGGTGTTTCCTCCCCACCCCCTTCTCTTTTCTTTTAAAACCTAAGTCTCATTTTAAGTTTTCACAATAAACTCTTCTAGCTCCTGTGATTTTTTTTTTTGAATAAGGTGTTCAATCCTCTACCATGTGTATGTAAATGCTTGTGGGCCATTCACGGTGTTGGACAAGAGAATTGCTAAATACAGTAGCCCCTCGTTATATCGCGCCTCTTAATATCGCTCTTTTCTTTTGTCTCCCAAAAAAAAAAAAAACTTTTAGTTCGAAACCGTTTTTGAGAAAATATGTAAGGTGCTTGGAAAAGATCTCTGTCTCATTCATTTTGTGGCAAAAAAGACACGGTATAGGCCAATTACAAATTTGCGGGGGAAAACAATCGGCCGATGATATAGCAGCAGCATGTTTTCCTGGTGAATTGAATCGAAAAATTGTTGAGCTAGACTTGGTAGATGAGCAAATCTATAATGTGGATGAAGCTGCGCACAACTAGAAAATGCTTCCAGATAAAACTCAAGATTTCACGGCGAATAAAGGAATTTTTATGTATGTGTACGTATAATTTACTTGCATGCTGGAAAGAAAACTATTTTTAATGACCTTGGTTATACCGCGCTTTTTTCTCGTCCCCCGAAAAACGCGATATAACGAGGGGTTACTGTATTTCCCGATTTCTCAATAAAAGTTGGAATGATTCAAAATTTACTTGGATTAACTAGGCAATATTTTTTTTAACTGACACATTATGAACAATTAAAGAAACCCTATGCGATTTCTTTTTTAAAAGTGCATTTTTAACATATGAAAAAAGAGATAAAGCCTTGCGTTGAACATATGTGGAAGGGGATCTTAAAATTTACAACCATAGCCAAAATTGTGAGACACCTTTTCTTAAACACTTAAATATTCATTACAGTATCATCTCGTCAAAATGATTATACAATTCACAATTATTTTGAATTATGTGTTAGTGGTACTTGTATTGTGAAACTGTATGCAAATCAGAAAAGCGAGTTGATGTAAAAAGTCTTTTTTTCACAAATGTATTTCCAGTATTTGTTTTATTTTACTTAACATCAGTTTCTTATTCAGCGGATGAGATTTTTTAGAAGTGATTTTTTACAATTCTATACAAACTTAATAAATTTTCATGTATTGTGTATGTAAATGCTTGTGGGTCATTCATGGTGTTAGACAAGCGAGTTGCTAAATATTTCCCGATTTCTCAATAAAAGTTAAAATGATTCAAAATTTACTTGTATAAACTAAGCAATATTTTTTTCTTTACTGACACATCTATGAAGTTATGAAGAATTAAAGAAACCATATGCCATTTCTTTTCTAAAAGCGCATTTTTAACATATGGAAAAAGAGATCAAGCATGCATCTATGCATAGCTGCATTGTTATGTGAAGAAATTCTGTAAATTTTTAGCTTGCTATGAACAACTCGTTAAATGTTACACAGAGGCAGAATGGTTGAGTGAAAAGAGATTCAGGTTTGACAAGTTGATAAGGTGATCTGCCTGCTCATTTCCGACGTGTCGCAATGATTTGAAATCCATCGGAAAGCCACACTTTCCCCGCTGAAAAAGTTTCATTTCACAGAAATGGACTTAGATTTTTATCACTTTAAATTTGTAGGTGACAAAACAGCTACTTCTTAATCAATTAGAAACATAATTTTGCATTCATGACTGTTTTTTAAGCTTCTAATTACAAATGATATAGTCGCTATGTACCGTCGAAATTGTCAATGCTTTCCAACCGGATAGCTAACACTGAAAGTTCTCGCACCAGCATTTTTTCTTTTACATCTTCAGTTGAACACCTGTTTTCAGGAGGGTATTTTTTCTGTTCAGAAGCCAAAGCTGCATTTTTTAACTCACTTGAGAACAAAAATTCGGAAGAAACAAACACATGAGCTGAATTTGTTTACGCAGTAGCTTGGCACCCCGCCGTCTCGTTGCCCATAACAACGTCTACAGTAAAGATTGCAGCGATCCTGGCGGAAAAGTGAAATTTTATCGCCGTTTTTAGGTGTTGCCACACGTAGGAGATTTCTCTCCTTCTTCTATCTCCATGACGGAAATAAACAAACACGCATTAAAATTATGTTGCCAGAAAATAATTTTAAAAATAAAAAAATATAGGACCTCAGTGGCTCTGTGACTAATCGGTGGGGAATAAAACGGATAAAATTCTCGGGTAAAACTGGGCCTTTTATCTGGGAGGGGGTGAACTTTGAAAACTTTCGAAGTATAAGATTTTTGCTATGTTTTCTGAGGCGCAGAATGAAGTCGAATCGCATGCGGTCATCCTGGTCATCCTACACCAGAGCTTCTGCCGGTGATTCCATTCTTCAGTGGTTCCATTGCATCCCGTACTATATACTTTAGAACAGCGACTGTGGATTGAATTTGCACAGCATGAAACTCCTGTTGAAAAATTTTCATGGATGCTATCTGCAGCAGTCTACTCGTGCGTTTTATGGTAGCAATCTGCTCCGACAGCGATCTATCACGACCCCTTAGAGTAGAGCCCCTATAACCTTAATTCAGTCAGAGGCCCCTCTCCCACTGCTGGCAAATTTTCTCTGAAATTGAAGTTTAAAATACTCAACTTTACCGTTGGTGATGTTAAGGCAATTGAAGCGTTACCATCGAAACTCCATCATCGAAATCATCGTTACCATCGGAGTTTCGATGGTAACGATTGAAGACTCCAGTGATCTCTCCCGAAATTGTTTGATGCAAAAGGCAAGCTTGGAAAAAAGAATGAGGAGAGGTGTTTCCCTGAAGATTTTTTTTTTTTTTTCTACTTTTATCATTGGAAAAAAGTGGGTCAGAAACCTTCCCCTGAATGGCTTCGAAGGTTAAAAACATAATTTCTAGCTATCTCCGGAGGCGTTAAGCAGCAGGCCCTTACCTCTCAATGCACTTTAGCGTCCAAAACTATTGGAGGACATCCCTAATCTTGGCTGCTACAGATCTCCCTCCGAAAATTTGCAAACCTGAAATCTGTAAGGCGCTACTTTAAACTACTTTTGGTCGTAATAGACAAAGAAGCTGCGCCTTTAATGGTAAAACTTTAAAATTGATATGATATGTGTACAGAGGAGTGCTTTTTCAAATTCTACGAGCTTATGAAGTGTTTTTTTATTTATAATGGCAAAACATTTGCATTTTTTTTTTCAATAGCAATGAAAAATATATTTTATTGCTGGGTCAAGTAGGGGAATGTGGGGCAAAATGAAATTGTAAAATATTTTCATATTTTGCAAGCCACCTATCATGAAAGATTTTAACTAATGTTCCTGAACATATATTTGATTTCTGTCAAAAAAACAAGAAACTCTGAAGATCAACGTGAAAAATTATACAAGTCATTTTCAAAATTTGATATATTTATTCTATATTCTTAGTTATTAAAAAATATTTCATGTTATTATAAAATGATAAAATTCTTAAAATTATCCTATTACAGGGTGCGGAAAAAAAACTCGGACCAAGTTGTGTCACGTCCTGATCACCAACACGTTTTACCGAAAACAGCTAATTCTTTTTTCAAAAGATTCTATATGTTTTCCTGTATTAAGGAGTGCAGTGTCGATTTTGTACTCATCATTGTTGTTTCGTTTGTAGAATGGTAGAAAGATGGGTAGATTTTTTTTACTGTTTCCAGCTAGTAAACGTCAATTCGTTTGCTCAAAATTCTTCGACAGGCTATTTTTGAAGCAATTGGTCATGACTTACGCCGTCCAGGAAGCGGAAGAAAACGGACCGTGAACATTTTCCAACCGTAGGCTCATCAAGAAGCGAGTGCAGCGAAATTCGAGGGTCTCCATTCAAAAAATCGCTCGTGAGATCGAATCAGCGACCGATCAGTTTGGCGAATAACTAAACAAGAACTCAAACTGAAGCCGTACGAGCTCCAAATAGTGAAATTTCTCACTGAAGAGAACAAGCGCGTGAGACTTCAAACAGGTCGCCAGCTCAAACGTCGGGCCGCAGGTGAGCGGTGGAAGCGCATCCTCTTCACAGATGAGAAGCTGTTCACTTCACTTCACACTCTCCAGGGTCCCCCGTACCTACCACAGCTTCGTGGTTTAACCGGGATAGGGCCCTGAAGAGCGCTCTGTTCTTAATTTTGAACCAGAACCTAGGGTCGAGCAAACCCTAGGGCCCAGCACCCCCAGAGGTATCGTTTCACTTGGAGGACTTTGTGACCACGACATTTTTAACGCCTCCCAGCCACCATTAATCAAGGCGGTGGATCTTTGATCGGCTGGGTTTCGAACCCGGGTCCCTCCGGACACGAGTCCGATGCCTTACCGATCGGGCCACCACGGCCCGCAAGAAGCTGTTCACTGTCGAACAGGCGCATAGCCGCCAAAACGACAGAATCTGGTTCACTGAAGCCCCTGGCACATTGGCCATTGTCGAATACCACCAAAATCCACAATCGGTGATGGTCTGGGGAGGAATTTGCGATAGCGACAAGACTTCTTTTGTTTTTGTGGATTAAGGGGTCAAATGGTCAAAATCAACCAAAAACTGTCTCGCCACAACATTCTTCAGGCTGCCGTACTTCTGTAGGCCCAGAAGCACCTTGGTGATGAGAATTAGATGTTCCAGAAGGACTCAGCGCCAGCTCCCCTTTCAAAAACGACTCGGGACTTGTGCTGGACCCATTTTTCAGACTTCATCTCCTCTACGGAATGGCCCCCTACTCGCCGGATCTGAATCCCATGGAATACAGTTGTGTGGTCCATTTTGGAGACCAGGGCCTGTGCTAAGCCACACAAAAGCTTGGAGTCGCTTCTTTGAGAATGAGACCGATTGTTGCAGGAAGAGCTGCGGCCCATCGCTGAAAATTTCAAGTTACGTTTGGATCTGTGTATCACCGCTGGAGGAAGCCACTTCGAAACCGACTGAGTATATTATTGTAGGAAGTCTATGTTAACATTATTAATTGTTGATTTGCTAAATTTCTTTCATTTAATAAAATTATTACAATAAAACTTTGTCCGGGTTTTTCTGCCGCACCCTATAAGTACCAATTGAGATCCACTGATGTCTAGTGCAGTACTTATTTAATTCAAAAAAAGCATTTTTATTTTAAATTTGTAACGCAATTCATCAAGTGCACACGGAGCAAAGTGAAATAGTTCATTTCGTTTGCTCTTTATTCATTCATTTATTAAATCACATCTATAGATATTTCTTCATTTTTAAATTCATTTACTTCTTTTTACTGAATTATTCACCGATCAATTCATTCTTTCCTTACTTCCTTATTTATTAACTACTAGCAAAAATACCCGGCGTTGCCTGGGCCAGTAAAAATATTGAGGAACAATTTATAATCGCCTTTTTTTTTTTTCCTAAACTAAAAGAACTCGAAACGTACCGCTTTGACGATTTAAAATGTCGCTAAATTTGCGGTAACTGTTTTGGGATACCTAGGATAACTTTGCTCCTCTCCCTACTTTATGAAAATATGCTTAGGTATTATAAAGTCAGTAATTTTTTTCAAAGAAAAATTGTCATTTAATGCTGAGAAAATATTACTGACCATGAAATGACGCTAAAAGTTTTTGTCCTAAGTGATTTCGAAATTAGTAGGGAGCATTTGACAATTATTTGTGCGAAAAACACAAATTAATGGTAGTTTTAGTTTTGGGGTTTGATTAATTTCGTATGCGGATTACTTTACGCTTTGATGTAAGTTTTAAAAGTTTATTAATGACAACGTACGGAATCGGCAAAAAAAAAAAAAAAAACCCTGAACTTTTCTTCAACTGTGGGAATATTATCTCGATGATTAAGATTTTGGCGCAGTTTACAAATATCAGACAACAATCGTTTTATTTTAGTGATATCGTGTAAGAAGCAAAGTATTATTACATAGTCTTTGGCGCCAAAACTGGCGTCCGTTGAAAAATTACCCATAATCTTAGTTATAATATTCTTGCAACAAATTCGGCAAGATACCTGTTCGATTGGATTCTAAGTGACCAATTGTAAGTACCCGCCCAGTCAGCGCAAACAAATTTTTAAAAATACCGTAAAATTGTACTTTTTATCCGTTACCCGATTAAGCAGGACCGACAAATTTACGAAACTTGTGAAAATAATTGATACAGTGAACAATTTACTAATAAAGGAATACAATTTATTCTAAAAAAATAATATTTTCACGCAGCAATGCACATTAAGAAACACATTGCTTAAGGATAAATATTCTACTTACACAACTAAGACTACAAAACGTTTTAAATACAAATCCTGGTAAAAGCCTGGTTTTTCCCCATGAAGCTGGAAAAAAACCCTTCATGATTTGACTTGAGAAAAGATTTGAACATTAAATACGGAAAGAAGAAATGATGCTCGCAATTTTAGCTTGCGATAGGGAGTTGAGATGATACACTAACTAAATACTGAATTAGTTTGTTGGAAGCCTTCGCGGATTTATGCGAAAAATGTGCTTAAATTGGAATGAAAAAAGCACTACCAATCGAACTTTTTCGAATATCGTTAAAATTTATAGCCTATGTGTTATTCTGATGTGTAAGCTACATTATGGTAAAAGTTTCATTAAAATCCATTCAGTAGTTTTTGCGTGAAAGAGGAACAAACATCCATACATCCATCCATACAAACTTTCGCATATATAATAGTATAGTAGTAAGATTTTATACACTCATTCATTTTTTTTCTCACATTTTAGTTAATGTATTTATTTATTTGCTTATTTTTCATAATTAATCTCCTTCTTCGTTTATTTATGCATTCATTTGATGAAAATTAATGGTAATCATAGAATATATAATTTTTCATTGCACAGAAATATTTTATTTTTCACTTTGCCCATGGTTTTTTGAGGTACAAATCCCCCCCCCCTTTTTTTTTAAAGTACAAAACAATTGCAAAATATGAAAAATAATATTTCAACCCAAGTTGTATTACAAAATACATTGTTCCTTCCTTGTGTAGAGTAATTTGTAAAACAAGTTTCCAATTTGTTCCTTCGAAAACAGGTAAGTTATCTTACTATTTCACGTTGCCCTATATTCCTGTACTAAATCTACATTCTCAAACCACTTCCATCTGCGCAATTTTATACTGAGCAAATATGTAATTTCTTTATAGCTTTGATTTTTTGATAGCACATGATTTTTTTTTTTTCTCCACTGTTGGAGTGAAGGAAGGAAATCATGGAAATGAAAGATGAACATACAAAAACGGAAAATCAAAAATTAGCAACAGATTCTGCCTTGGAAGTGAGCTGAAAAGATGTTTCGCTATCGCAAGCAGGCGCGCACCCAGGAGGGGGCTTTGGGGGCTTAAGCTCCCCCTATGACAAAACTGGACTTGAAGCCTTAAGCATCAACGACATTTTAAAATTTTCCACGGTGTCAGAAAAGATTCAAGTCATCAATAACTCAATATATACTACACTTTGAATCCAATTGAAATAACAAATACGCACACGTATAACATATATCTTGTCTTTTTTAAAGTCTAGGGGAACGTGGGTAAATTCTCACTTATAGAAGACCGCTCCCCCTCGTCTACAATTTCCAAGAAACCAAGGCATTGTTTTCAATTAAATCATTCATTGTACATGTGCAGACGGATGATGCACGAGAATGGGGCCTCAGCAAAGCATAGAACTTCAAATCACAGAGCGTCTCACCATCAAAACCAAAATAATTTTAATTTCGAGGATTTGTCATGGAAAATCATGATGTTTCGCAGTGGCGAATCATAGATTTGAAGGCTCGTCATAATGAAATTTTTAAAGCTCCTTTCTGTCAAAAACAGAATTCTATAAAACATTTTTCATGCGCATTTTTTGAATCCATTTCATAAAAGCCCCCTATGGTCGGGGGGGGGGGGGGGGCAATTGCGACATGATTAGCCCGCCACTGATTTTCTGAGAAACATGCTTGATAAAAAGTTAAAACAGATTATAAAGAATATAAAATGGTATTAAAAGAAAAGGAAGTATGAAAGAGAGAGAGAGGGAAAAAAACAGAAAAAAGTGACCGAAGGGTATCTTTGCATAATAAACAAATTAGTCAAAAAAAAAAACCTTACACTAAAGCCACAAACTTCTGTACTTCTAACCAATGAAGGCACTGGAAGGGAATTAAAAATTTCAATACAGAAAACCAAAATAGTTAACTGAAAAATCTTTTCCTATTTTCTCCATTTTGATTTGGAATAAAAATATTAAAAAAACGTAGCTAAGAAAATGGGAGGAAGGGGCCATCCGAACCTAATTCCTCTCTTTTTTCGGCGTTGAAGTTAAAAAGGAGTTATAGTTTTAGAGCTTCAAGTCTTGAAAGAAAAATTCCGGGAGAAAGTCTGAAAGTCCTCATTGAAGATCATCTAATAATTGATTTTTGGAACATGAATTTCTAAAAATTTCCGGGGGTGAAAAGCTAGCCCCATTATGGAATTTGGCCTACAGTTTTGCTTTTAAAACTTTAATTTCAGAAAATTAAAAAAAAAGCCTCCTCCTCCCACGAAATAATAATGATAAAAGGTCTTAAATTTTGTTTCTGGAACTTTAATTACGAAAAACTGCTGGTGCAGAGTACATGAATCATATCGCTATGGCTACCGATAAATGGACTACATTTTTAAGACTTCAAATTTTGAAAACTTTCCCGAGGAAGGCCTCCGAACTCTTAACATCGACAACAATGGAACCGCATTTCTCTAAGCTCAGTTTCGGGGAAAATATCCTGTGGAGAGTTCCACATTCCATCCATTCCCATAACGTCATCAAAGATGGTCTACAATGACATTTTTAAAACTTCAATTTCAAAAAATGTTCGAGGAAAGATCCCGAAAATCGTTTAAAATTAAGTTTTGAGATCTTTAATTTCGACAAAAAACATTCAGAGGTGAAAACCGAACTCTATGCCTTTCTCTAACATCATCAAAGATGCTATTGCGTTGTTTAGAGTTCAGGTTTGAAAAATTTCGGGTTGAGAGCGGTCGAACCCTATTCTTCCTAAGATTAACTGAGATAGTTATAAATTTCGTTTTTGGAATTTCAATATCAAAAAACCGTTAGTGAAGAGTTCCAAAACCCCCATTCATTCTCCTAACATTTTCAAGAGGGCCTACTATGGTGTTTTTTGGACATCAATTTCGAAAATTTACAATGGGCCCCTGACTCGTGCTTTTCCTAATATTAGTCAATGTCTCTCAAACTGCGCTTTTCGAAGCTTAATATAGAAACATTCCTAAACCTCACCCCCAAACAATTGCCAAAATGGCGTGCAATAATAACGTTTTTAAGACTTCAAATTTTGAAAATATATTAGATGAGGGCCGGCATGTCTCAAATCTCCCTAACATGACCAAAAGTTGTCTAAATGTTGTGTTTTTGAGATCACTTTTCAGAAATTTTTCCGGGGAGAACCCATGAACGCCCTATTAGTATGTTTGAATATTCTACTTTATGTCTTTGTTCATAATGATCGTATCATAACGCTATTCTCGTGAGTGCATTAATCACCCCATCTTCAGTAAGGTTGGAAGATCCTCATAGTATTTACCATTTATTTTCTTACATAAACACAATTTGATAAATAAGTAAAAAATTCACATAAAATTTAACAGAAGCAAGAGAGCTTCCAATCAAAAAAGAAAAGCTTTACACTATTATTTCGGAAAAAATAAGTAAAAAAAAAGAGGAGGGAAGGGGGCAATCTATTAAAGTTTAGTATTTTCGCGATTTTAAAATTTTAATCCAATGACCTCTGGATATGAAAGGGGTAGGGGTGCTTGATGTCAGAAATTAGCCCCCCCTTAAGTTAAATCCTGGGTGCGCCCCTGATCGCAAGCATCATTAATAATGTTGAAAAGTGCTAAGGATAAATCATAACAGATAATTTCAATGTACTTAAAAATAAATGGCATAATTTTAAAACACAACAAAATTTGCACTGGCTAGGTTTTATTTACCATAAAATATTTAACAATGTTACAGCTTTTGAAGAAGTCTAGGAAAAATGTTTAAATTTTTTGACTAGTACAAGAACATTATGCAAAACCTGAGTAAACAAAAATAAACATTTATCAACATACAACAACAAAAAAAGGTAAAACATCACTATGCAACTTCTATGCACAAGTATAGCAAAAAATTAAAAATGAAACACAAAAACAAAATAATTAATTTCAATTATATATCTCAAACACACAAATTGCTATTTTGATTTTGATTACCATAAATACATCAGTTTATGAACATGTTTTGCATAGAAAAACAAATTAATCCTGGATATGTTCGAAACATTCTAGCATACTAATCTGCATAGAAATACGTTGATAATTATGTACATACCAGGAAGTTGCATCAAACCGAAAATACAATGAGACTAAATCTAACAAAGGTAACATAATACCTTACACGATATTGAAGGTAACAATATATGATCGGAACAATGCTTAATAATTTATTCAAATGAGTTACAATTCTTTCTTCAACATTTTTGATACAAAAAGTATCATCACAAGATTGGTCCCAACTGCAGTTGATCACCGATATTATATTACTGAACAACACATGAAAATTGACAGTTCCAACATAAGACGTAACATTACTTATATAATAAGTATTAAATTGCAGTAGAAACAATGAAAACATTTGAAGTTATATGATTTACATACAGTGCTTGTTAAACATCACGTTTATTTTTTATTATTTGCTGAGTGCAACAGCGAACAATTTTAACAAATAGTGCTTTGTACATACATAAATTTAATAGTTGAGATACATATCAAAATATGCATATTTTCCTACTAAAATATAACAAAAAATATGTACAGATTAATATATATTCTTATCTTTTTGCTAAGATCGCAATCTAGAAGGCACAACATGCATTTATAAAATTCAAATTTCTTAACATCTTTTTAAAAACATTTCAAACATGCACAAATTTGGGATACATTAATAACACAACTGATAACATCCGCCTATTTAAGGATTTATGAATAACTTTCACTTTGAAATTATAATATGAAAAAGTAGAGTGTGTCAAAAAAAAAAAAAAAAAAAATACTGTCATAAAAAATATACTCTTAAGATGAATTTATAAGAAAAGTAAGACCACAGTAAAAGAATGTATGTTTTCATACAAGATGTGTAATATCACAATTGTTGTCTCGCAACCCTTTCCGAAACATCAGGCTTTTTTAAATTCATATTCTGCAACTTAACCTGTTAACCGGGGAATTAGCTATTTCTCAACTCGTTTCACAATGGGGACTTTTTTTTCGCAACGATAAGTAATATCACACCTCAAATTTTTAAAGAATATCGTTTTTAACTTATGATTTTTATTTATTTTGATAAAATATTTTATATTTTTAGCCATATTTTGTAGAATATAAAAAGTACCGTAAAATGGGGTTAATCGGAACACTTTTCAGCTTTGATTGTAAAAAAAGCAGTTAAAAGATTTTTTTTTCACTTTATTTTTTGGATAAAAACTTCGGTCTTGCTTTACTTTTGATATTCCAAGCAAAGACAAAAGATTTTGAACAATTACTATTAAAATATATAGCAAATTATGGGTGTTCCGAATCACCCCGCTGATAGGGGTCAATCGGAACACTTGTTAAAATTTTTATTTTTTTCAATTTAATCTGTAATAGGTCTCACAAACATGAGTAATATTGATGGGGGAGAATAAGAACAGATAATTACTGTCAAATAAATGTATAATTTCAGTACCAGTAAGCGTTTATAATTTGTGAAAATTCAAAATAATTTTGAACTTATGAAAAATAAAAAGTAATTTTAAGAAATACTTTTGAATTGAAATACAAAGATTTAACATGAATGGAAGTCACTCATGTCGTCCACAAATATGTACTTGTCCTTAAAACTAGCAATTGTGACTTGGCTTAAGTTTTTTCATAACATCTCCTGGGATGAACTCTACCTTTTCTTTAGTTTTTTGAAATTTCTGGGTTTCGGGGATTGTCCTGAAAGATTTTTTCGCTTATTCATCACTGTCTGTGTGCTGGACGTTTACTACATAAAGTCTATGTGACTTTCCCCCTTTTATTTTAAGTAAAAAGAAGTCTCCTGGAGAAAAAATCTTTTGAAATCTGCAACTTTTGTCATTCTAAGATCTAGTTGCTCACGAGAAGGGATAAACAGTAATAAATCCTTGTCCTTGTCTTGATTAGAAGAATTAGGGTTAGAATCTTGAGTTTTCAAACAGTTTCCTTCAAATAAGTTTGAATTGGAACAACAGAACTAAGTGTTCCGATTCACCCCGCAAATTTTTTTCCTATGGCATTTTTCAGAATTCTTCCCTTTTTTGACACAATTTATAAAAAATGTAAATTCTAATGTAGTATTCTGTTGTTCAGATACATGTATAATTGAAACATACCACTCATAGTTTTTAAATATAAGAAGGTTTGTTCTTGCATATGAAGTTTTGCAGTCTATGAAAATGTGATGTTTTCTAGCATTCAACGTGCAGCCCTCTTTAGAAGCCAGTAGCGTTGCCAGATTGACAAAAGTAATTTTTTCCTACTTTCTATGATCTTACCTTTCTAAAAAAAAAAAATTCATGGCGAAAAATACTCAATAGTATATTTATGAAGAATTTCTTTGTACGGTCGGGAAGTTTTGTTCCGATTGACCCCGCTGTTCCTATACACCCCATTTTACGGTACTTAAGTCATAAATTTATTACTAATAAAAATATATAAAACATTGAAATTCACAATAAGAATATTCAAATCAGAAAGTTATTACTAACACGTAAGATACTGAAATGCAGACTAAAATGAATCCAAATTGTGGCAGCTCGAAGTATAGATCATGCAGCGCCCGTTTTCCCGTTAATAGCGCTCAAGTTACAGATTACAGGAACATAAAAATTCATGACGCATCGACAATATGATGGCATATATATAACCACTCTAAGATTTAATAGATAAGAACAGCGTAGATAGTGATGCATTCAATATATTACGATTAATTTCCATGACGAAAAATTTCGTCATGCCCATTGCTGTAGGCTTTTATGTATGACGAAATATTTCGTCATACCCAGTTAACAGGTTAAGAAGGAAAATTCAAATTTCTTGCACTTTTCCTAAAAAAAGTAACATTTTAGACAAGAGAATACACAGTAATAAAACAATTTATGCTGCATTATTTGAAGCTAACATTGAACCTTTATTTAACGTCCCTTGGATTTTTTGGATTCGGCCGTTAAATTAACTCGGAATTCTGGCACAGTTCCAGAAAAGTTTCACCCTGAAAAAAGTGGCACAACATCTGGAGAGCAAGCAGAAAAGTCAGCTGTTACCTGGAGTGTATCATGGTAGCCATCTCATATAATAGGCCCAATGATACTCAGGGGTGCTACATAAAGGAGGATAATGATTAAAATATCCTCCTCCCCTAGAGCATTTAATTATAGCAAAGTCTAACATTTTGACATATTTACATGTAATAACTTATGAACCTCCCTCCCAGAAGAAAATTTTCGTTTTACAACTGACGACTCTTACTTTTCAGATTCAACTGTTTTCATAAATTTCTCAAAATTTTTATAAAAATCTGGGAAAAGAATTTTGTATGAGCTATGAAACACGTATAATTTTATTGACACACACTAATGCTATAAAAAAGTAAAGTATGCTGTTATACAGCATAATTCTTTGAAATGATTAATCATGTCTATTTTTAAAATAATGAATCTTTTTGATAAATACAAAATTTTTTCAGGCGTTTTTGCTTCTTAAAAAAGCAACATAACAGCAGAAAAGGCAATGCGATTATCTTTTAGAGAAACTACAAGAGTTTGCTATTCTTCTGCAATTCAAATTTTAGTTTTTCCGTGCAATCCAAAAGGTGGACAAATGTTAAATTTAAAACCATGGAAATGATACGTTAATGGGGCAGTATACAAGAACATAAAAATTGCAATAACATTAAATATGCACACAGAAAAATGTGCTCAAAGAAAAAAGTACTTAATTTATAAAAAAAGTACAGCAGTCAGCACAACACAATATGAAGATCTTGTATGAAAATATCATTTCTACACAAAAAAAAAAAAAAAAATCATAATTACATTGAGAAGTTTAGAAGTATGCATTCAAGCTAATACTTAAGTTTAATTATTGCTTAGAGACACAATAAATTTAATACTGTTATAAAGCAAAGTATACTAACAAAATTTTAAATATGGTATCTTTTTGAACATAAGTGTTAAATGGCATACACTAAGTACATATAAATGTGTACTTCAAACTAATAAAACATTTCTAATAATGTATAGAAAAACACGAATTACATTTTAACTTGTTGGAACATTACATTATTATTTTAATCAATGGGTGCAACAGTTGCATGCCTGTTTTTTTCTCTCTCTCTTTTTTAGCATGAGTTATTAATGCTTCTAGGGAGATATAAGCACGATTATTCCCATAGAAAGTATTAATTAATGGCAGAAAGCTACAGGCTTCAAATAGGGAGTAGTTCAACGTTGACCTCAATAGATGGCAAAACCAGCTCTACAATTTAGACATAATTCTGATGGGGATTAAAAATGTTAGCAACTCTGCAAATCCTTGTAACTACTAGCTAATAACAGCAGGACTTACAGACTCACAGATTTGATGAGAACACATTTACTCGATGGCATTTAGTGGCATCAGGCTTAAGACCCAGAATCCTTTGATTCCAAGCCAGTACCTCAGTAACTAGGTTACCTACAGCCTTTCTTCTTTTTTTTTTGTGTAATCCTAAACCACTATATGAGAAATCATTTTAGATTTAATCCTTACATTAAAATTAAGTCAACTACTTTTTCTACTAATTCAGTTGCTGTAAATAAACATCATAATTTTTTCAAAAACTCAAAATTTTTACATTTTCAAAAAAAAAAAAAAAATTCAATACCAGTCTACTACTGTACACCCAATAGCCATTTCATAGTCATTAACAACATTCATCGATATTAAGAGTATGACAGAAAATATTTTTAAAAAAGGTTAGGATGGAATCTCAATCACGATATCACATACTTCAAGTAATTAATAAAATGGAGGCTACTTCAAGCAAAACAAATAACATTTTACACTAGTAATTACCAGTGTTTGATAAATTATACGGTCAGTGTTCAGAAATATATCACTAAGTTGAAAAACAATTTTCAACAGACATTTAAATCAAATTATTAAAAAATTATCTTATAAACCAATCATAATTACAAACCAATGCAATGCATAGTATAAATGAAAAATGATCAAATAAGCTTTGTGCTGAACTATATTTGAAGTTAAAAATCAACGTAAATAAAGCACAAATAAGGTAGAAAGTACAGCAAATAGCTATTTCAAGGCTACAATGGAGCCCCTTCCTCAGTGCAAGAAGCTCAGCAAACAACATGAAAGATGTAAGAGAACAGTTCTCTTACAGCTTTCATGTTGTTTGCTGAGCTCCTTGCACTGAGGAAGGGGCTCCATTGTAGCCTTGAAATAGCTATTTGCTGTACTTTCTACCTTATTTGTGCTGTATTTACGTTGATTTTTAACTTCAAATGAATAGAATAGTTACATATAAAACAAGATAAACACAAGTAAACCTACATCAGGAGCTAAACACCTAAGAAATAAGTTTTGTCATTGTTATGATTCAAAAGTTTGCATTGAGTGCAAATATCGTTCAGTGAAAGTAATGCACTGATCAATTTTTGCTTGAGTTCTAATGATATTTGTGTTTTTAAAAAATAGAAAGTTTTCTTTCATTGTAGCTCTAATTAGAATACATTGTAGTGATACATGAAAAATAATACATAAATGTATGGAAAGAATGAATAAGTTAAGCAAAAATTAAAGCCAGATTCTGGGGAAAATGAGGGTTACATAAACACAAAACAGAAAAATCTACTATTTTAGCACTAAAGTTTTGGTAATTTTAATATCAATGTTTTAAAAATTTAACTCAATAATTAATAAAATTAAACACTGAGCTTCTTATCACAACTTTGATGCTTATCTTCGAAATGTACTAACTTTTACTGTGATATGAATGAATTTAATTCTGCAGCAGCTTTTTAACAGGGAAAAAGGTTGTTCTGAAAAAGAATGTGTTATGAAAATAAATTGCTTACATTTCAATAAAGTTACTTCTTAAGAAATTTTTACACCCAATACTTAGGAGAGGTAATCAAAGAAAACAAAATTGTGGAACTAATTATTTAAAATTTATATATGTAATGAACAACTCCTGGCAAATTTCCATGTTTATTACATTAAAAAAAAAATGTTTCTATGTAACAAAAAAAAAAAAAAAAAAATGTTTTTATATCAGAACAAAAATTTCAAGGCACAGTTCAAGACTTAATTCCACTTCAGACAGTTTACTCATAAAAAATGAAGGTTAGGGAGAAAGGAAGATCAGTTAAGATCGCTACAAATTTCACAAGTATGCGGAATTTGAGGGGTGGACAAATAGGAAGTTGTTAAATTTCAGAATTCTTAAATTTCTCCAATATTATTTCAAATTTTGGTTGCAATTAGTCGAGGTCATACTTCAGGGGAAAGGGGGGTAAAGGGGCATGTGCTTCTGCTATAATAATATCCAAACTACTCATAGTGAATAAGGATTTTAATGTTTTTAAGCAAAAATTTGGAAAGTTTCTCATACTGTTTGGCACAAGGCGTTAATGAAATAAATTCCTATATACGCTCATGCAACCAGTCTAGTAGTAAAATCAGTTTTCAGCTATCTCTCTTTTTTTCTGGTGGCTGCTCTTTCTTCAAATATTTGTTAAAGTTTAAGCAAATGTTTTTTCAAATTAAATAGTGTGTTTTAAATTTGTTTAGAACTTTTACTTTTCTTTTGATTAGATTGACAAAATCTAAATATCTTAGCATTTTGGATAAAGTTGAATTGCTGAAGAATGTAGACAGCGGAAGACTCAAAATCGACATTTCTGATAAATTTGGTAATTCCACAAAAGAGCATTGGGTCGATTTTTATGAAGAAAAAACAAATGTCACAATGACATTATTGAACCTTACAGTTATGAATGATATAGTGTGTGTCTTAGAGAGAAAGCTGTGCTCTGCAAATTTTCAACATTAAATTATTTTTAAAAGTATTAATTCTCATTTGATGAGATTCATACATAAATTATAAATGAAGTTTCATGTTTGAAAATTAGCTTTAATATTTGTGTTATGTAAGACGTTCGGATAAACTAAAATTGCTTCTCCACATCAAACTTTTCACTGGGAAATTGTTACTTGATATATGGGGATCGAACTGCACTGACAACTAAAACAAATATTGCATGTATATATAATACAACTCTGAATTTTTTTTCAAAATTATTTGGGACATAATACAGTAATACACAATATCTGATGACCCCAAAAAAATAAATAAATGAGAAAATGTATCACTTTTCAAATATAGTTAAAAGCTATGTTTTTAATTAAAAAACATTAACACAGCTTTTATGTATCAAAATATTCAGAATAAAATACAGACTGAATTTAAAAGAAGGCACTTATACTAAGAAAAGAATATAAAACAAACAAGCCCAGAAAAATAAATTACAACAAAAAATGAAGCAAAGAGAACATAAAACCATATTGAAGGTTTCTGTATTAATATTTTACACTATAGCTTAACTTCACCATGCTAAAGCAGTGAAATTTACATACATAAATTAATATAGTAAAATAATATTTGAAAATATTTAAAGCAATGATTTTTTAGTAGTCAAGAAAAACTTCATAAACACCCAAGAGTATCACAATGATAGAAGCATGATAAAATTCTTTCCAGTAATGATAAAATATTGATATGTACATATTACTCATGCATTAAGATTTTCAAAAATTGTCAGGTATACTTCATAGTGCAGTCTGAAAAAAAATTTGGTCACGAAATAAAACTACACAAGTATTATTATAAGAAGACTATTTTGAAGGAATTATTTGGACAAATGATTGCTGAATACAAAATTTAGCTGGCTATTTAGTGTATATCAGTGACGTGCTAAATGAATAATAAAACAAAGAAAAACAAAGATATATTTTGCATCACAAATGGCAAATTTACAGATGTCATGATTTTCCTGCCCAACAATTTTTGCCATTTAAATGTTAAACAAATGCAAAAGTTAACCAGATTTAATACAATTTCATTCTACAACTGGGTAATGTTGATAAAAATTTAGAACTCACCAGCACAAAAAAACATAAATGTATACAAAAAATAAGTTAATGTCATTTCACGAAAACTATAACAAGGACTTCCATTTCTTAAAATTTCAAAGAAATATTTACAAGTTTTAATACATGTCAAAGCTTTGCTTATCTACACACAAGCACCTATATTAATGTAACTGTACAGGGTTCACAACTGACTGCAAGGTAGAATCCTACCTAAGAAGCCTGTGTTGTCGGATGCCGTTTGATAATTGAAATCTTTGGGGGTTGAATGCTGTAGTTTCAGAGAAAAATTAGTTTTTCAGATATTGCTTCGTTTTGATTTCTTCCCAGTTTTCCTCCTTTATTACTAGATTTTTGAAATACACTAAGAAGAAGTTTGTTTTTCTCGCTAGATTAAAATATAAAAGGTACAGCTTAATGACTAAAGGCAATGCTTAAAGACTGCTTTGACTTGTAAGTCTTTCCGACAAAATTTACTTCCGAGATTTAAATTTTGTAAGATAGAATCTCTTTCTTTTCTCTGAGAAAGCAACAATAAGGAACATCTATGAAGTAATATAAATTTTAATACCCGCCTCTAAAGAAAAAAAAATTGAAATTCCTCTTTCCTAGTTTGTTAATATGAGTTAGAAAGCAGTATTTAAAACTTAAATTTTGAAAAATTGGCATCCATTATAAACACACATCTAGTAAATATATACCTTTCTACTTTGCATTTAGTTATTAGATCAATAAATATACATCTAAAAACACTAATTTGATGAATTACATGCAAAAGCTATGCATGATGATCAGAAATAAACCCTAAATTATCATACGCAACAGGTGCGTCAAGGCCCACAGAATGGGATGCACCATCATAAATTGTACTTTCATTAGCAGAAAGTAAATAACACATGTTTTCCTCAGGAGAAAATGAAGAGGTATGAGGAGACTGATGTGATGGTGAATTATGCATAGATGGATGGCTATTTTGTTTAAGGAGTTCTTTTCTTGGCAAAGTGCAGGTATTGTATGCGGATTGTTTATCATGCCTTGCTGCACTTAAGCACGGAGAACTAGGCAGTGATGAAGAACTAAAGGCAGATTTGTGATTGTTTTGATGGAGACATGAAGGTGGTGTTGAATGAAGTTGATGAGAATGACTGATATGACTAGAATCACGTGAAGATAATGGCAATAGCGGGGATGAATTTACACTGTGTAAATTTTCACTGTGTGCAGGCACTGGGAGAACTTCAGCAGCAGCAAGGAAGTTCATAGGCATTTCAATCTGTGCAGGAACATTAACAGAGCCTTTTGGAGATCCACTGTCTGTAGACACGTTGGGTTCTGAAATTCCCTGAGTAGTAGAGGCTTCTGAAGACTCTGTCTGAGCTGAAGAAGAATTGGTTGGCAACTGCATTAGAATCGAAGAACTTCCGTTTAGAGGAGCTGTGTACTCTGGTGGAGGAATTCCATAAAACTGGGAGGAAATATTCATATGAGAATAGAATAACAAAAGATCATAGTCTATAAAAATGCCATAAAAGATTATAAATTATATTAATTACTAAAGTCCTCAACAATTACAGTTAAAAATAGCATTTTACCGTTCTCTCAATTTGTAACACTTCTTCGTAAGAAGGAGGCTTATCAACGGCTCTTATAGCAGCAATTTCATCACTTATTGAGAATATATCACTGTTTCTGTTGGATTCACTTTGTTGAAGATGCTGTTCTCTTCTGCAAAATGACCTAAAAATTCAAAAATAACACTGCATAAATTAAAAGTTGTCCAAATAAATGTATATATATATATATATATATATATATATATATATATATATATGCATAAAGAAATACTCTTTTAACAAAAACTAATATGCAAAAAGGAATTAAATAAAGCCTTATAGACAATGCGCCAAAATAAAAGGGGCCCAGAAAATATAGAATGTATGTTTTCCTGGCCACTTTTATCTAGGCCATCCTGTATTAGCCTGTTGAAGCTCTTGTCATTAAATAAAAAAACATACCTCACAGAATGTTTCAAACAAATTCAGCAGCAAAAACAATAGAACAGAAATATAATGCACAAAAATAACAAATAAATAGTGTATATGTTCCTGATAACCACCAAAACTGGAGAACGTTGACTATCATCCGGGTCATTCCATTTTAAATCAACAAATTTTCAAAAAAGTTGTTGCATCACCATTTTTGATTTTGATGAAAATTTGCATGTGTATTCCTTTTACTTCCCAGGGCTCAAAATAGTGTTCATTTTATTTTTAAAAAATTTACCCTTTGATATATAGGCAATTTTTGTTGTTGGCAACAGCGAAAATCGGGCGTTTTGATGCTTTGTCTTATGAACTATAACTTTTTTTCTATCAAAGATTTTGAGCTCAACTATAGCTCATTGGAAAGCTAAGAAAAAGATCTTTTTATATATGCTATCAATAAATTTCAGATTTAAAAACAATACTTATTTTTTCAAGGTCAAAGTTCACGACGAAAATGACATTTTTTACTACTTTCGAACATTAAAAAACCCATGAAGGGTTCAAAGTAACAAGCCGATTTTTGCATCATATATTCATAGTCATGGTTGCTTACTGTATAAAAAAAATTGGCTTGTTATTCCACCCCCTTTATGAGATATGCCCCCCCAAAGTTGTAAATTTTTTAAAAAATCCAATTTTCAACGCTAAAAAAATGCATGTGGGGGGCAAGATAAAAAAAAATTTATATGTGGTATTTTAAGTACTTTTTACCAGCTTTCTGATAAAACAAAAGTTGCTTTGTTATTCAAAGGCGTTTGGCAGATATAAGGGACTGAACTTTCAAAAAATTGCACAAAAACAACACGATTATTTTAATTTTTTTAAATCTTTTTTTTATTTAAATGCAATTATATGCCTTATTCTTTGCCTTAAATGCTAAAAAAGACTAAGAAGAGCAATGAAGAAACATATTTAAAGTTTAATAAGATAATTTAATATTTTTAACACCTGGGAATATAGAATACCACTAAACTTGTCTGATTTTTAAACATCTGATTGCTACCTACAACAGGACTGAGCATTTCTCAACTTGTCCAGGTTTGTTCATACCATGTGGTCATCCTTGTTCTGACTTGCTCTCACATGTGTATCTTAGTTGTCTTTCAAATTCTGAAAGAAGTAGGTTGTTGAGCTAGTGTTTCTGCTGTAAAATCTTGTGAAGCTGATGTGATTTCTCTTCATTTCAAGTTCATTCATATTCACAGAATGTTTTGTTAAAGGTAAAAGAAGAAATTCTTTAGAATCCTTAAATATAAATTTAAATTTGTCTTTCTGCATGTAAACTGTGAATAAGTTATGGATAACCCTAAATGCTCCATAGGAGTTTTTGAAAATGATGATTGTAATATTTTAAGTTACAGTAGGCAGTCTACTGTAAATAGTATTTCTGAGTACAGTGATGATGATAAAACTTTACTGCACCTGAGAACTAGGTGTAAAACTATTGAAACTGTTTGTACCTACCAGCAAGAAGTTCCATAAAGGTGGCAAAACTTGGCAAGAATTTTTTTTGCATGGTATGTACAAACAGTTTCAATAGTTTTACACCCAGTACTCAGGTGCAGTAAAGTTTTATCATCATCACTGTACTCAGAAATACTATTTACAGTAGACTGCCTACTGTAACTTAAAATATTACAATCATCATTCTCAAAAACTCCTATGGAGCATTTAGGGTTATCCATAACTTATTCACAGTTTACATGTAGAAAGACAAATTTAAATTTATATTTAAGGATTCTAAAGAATTTCTTCTTTTACCTTTAACAAAACATTCTGTGAATATGAATGAACTTGAAATGAAAAGAAATCACATCAGCTTCACAAGATTTTACAGCAGAAACACTAGCTCAACAACCTACTTCTTTCAGAATTTGAAAGACAACTAAGATACACATGTGAGAGCAAGTCAGAACAAGGATGACCACATGGTATGAACAAACCTGGACAAGTTGAGAAATGCTCAGTCCTGTTGTAGGTAGCAATCAGATGTTTAAAAATCAGACAAGTTTAGTGGTATTCTATATTCCCAGGTGTTAAAAATATTAAATTATCTTATTAAACTTTAAATATGTTTCTTCATTGCTCTTCTTAGTCTTTTTTTAGCATTTAAGGCAAAGAATAAGGTATATAATTACATTTAAATAAAAAAAAGATTTAAAAAAATGAAAATAATCGTGTTGTTTTTGTGCAATTTTTTGAAAGTTCAGTCCCTTATATCTGCCAAACGCCTTTGAATAACAAAGCAACTTTTGTTTTATTAGAAAGCTGGTAAAAAGTACTTAAAATACCACATGTAAAAAATTTTTTATCTTGCCCCCCACATGCATTTTTTTAGCGTTGAAAATTGGATTTTTTAAAAAATTTACAACTTTGGGGGGGCATATCTCATAAAGGGGGTGGAATAACAAGCCAATTTTTTTTATACAGTAAGCAACCATGACTATGAATATATGATGCAAAAATCGGCTTGTTACTTTGAACCCTTCATGGGTTTTTTAATGTTCGAAAGTAGTAAAAAATGTCATTTTCGTCGTGAACTTTGACCTTGAAAAAATAAGTATTGTTTTTAAATCTGAAATTTATTGATAGCATATATAAAAAGATCTTTTTCTTAGCTTTTAGTCCGGGAGCTAACTGTTGGAAAACTGCAAATCGTGATAAGAAGATGCCACTTGGTGGGAATGTTGTTTAGAGCTATACATTGAAATTAAGACCCAGAGGCACTTTCAAAAACCGTTTTAATCCAAGATGGCGGCGTTTTTCAAAATGGCGGCCTATGCTACTGCTTTTGCAATTTAACTCACACAAAAGAGGTTTTTATATCAAATTATATGTTTTTCAGGCCAAGGATTTCATTTAGTATGTTGAAAAAAAGCTAAATGTTCATTTTGATGTTTATTTTTTTATTTATTTTTAAGAATTATATTGTTTACGAGAAGACTACATGTAGTGTGCAAAATCTTTTAAAAAGTTAGCCAAATTGCGACCGAAGAAAATAAACTGGGAAACCTGGTGCGGTGGTAACCTAACCATGCTCAAATTAGTCTCCTAAGAACTCAACACACATCTCCCAGCGGTGCTGCTATTGTTAGAAGAATTCCGAGAAGGCCCGTTTAGTCCGTGGAGTTACGACAAAAACAGCCGAAATATTTCACTTCCGGATACCAGTGTGAAATTTGCTACAGAGCTTATGTACATATATAAGAACAAAAAACCGCCGGGAGACACTTGATCAGGGGTCATGAGCTCCCGTGATGACGTCATCAAGATGGCCGCTTTTACAGGTAAATACGTTCGTTTAATTGCTTAAAACTCCATCATAGATTGAAATATTGCAAAACTCAAATGTATCATTTGAAAGCTCTTTAAAAGAGCTATTTGGAAAGATTTTATTTTTCTTTCTGAGGACAAGGTCCCACCTGTAATGACGTCATCAAAATGGCCGCTTTTACAGGTAAATACGTTTGTTTAACTCCCCGTAAAACTCCATCATAGATTTAAATATTTCAAAATTCAAATATATCATCTGAAAGCGCTTTAAAAGAGCTATTTAGAAAGATTTAATTTTTCTTTTTGAGGTAAAGGGCCCACCTGTGATGACGTCATCAAAGTGGCCGCTTTTACAGGTAAATGTGCTCATGTAACTGTTTAAAACTCCATCATAGATTTAAATATTGCAAAACTGAAATATATCATCCGAAAGCGCTTTAAAGGAGCTATTTTATAGTGCTTGGTTTTATTTTCTAAGACAAATAGTTGAAAAGTTATAACAATTTTAAATTGAAAATGTATAACAAACGTATTTAGTAAAAGCGGCCATTTTGATGACGTCATCACAGGTGGGCTCTTGACCTTAGAAAGAAAAATTAAATCTTTCGAAATAGCTCTTTTAAAGAGCTTTCAGATGATACATTTGAGTTTCGCAATATTTGAATCTATGGTGGAGTTTTAGGGGGAGTTTAACCAACGTATTTACCTGTAAAAGCGGCCATTTTTATGACGTCATCACAGGTGGGCCTTTGACTTTAGAAAGAAAACTTAAATCTTTCTAAATAGCTCTTTTAAAGAGCTTTCAGATGATATAATTGAGTTTTGAAATATTTAAATCTATGATGGAGTTTTAGGGGGAGTTAAACAAATGTATTAACTTGTAAAAGCGGCCATTTTGATGACGTCATTACAGGTGAGACCTTGACCTCAGAAAGAAAAATTAAATCTTTCTAAACAACTCTTTTAAAGAGCTTTCAGACGATATATTTGAGTTTTGCAATACTTCCATCTATGATAGAGTTTTAAGCAGTTAAACAAACGTATTTACATGTAAAAGCTTCCATTTTGATGACGTCATCATAGGTGGGCCCTTGACCTCAGAAAGAAAAATTAAATCTTTCTAAATAGATCTTTTAAAGCGCTTTCAGATTATATAGTTGAGTTTTAAAATATTTAAATCTATGATGGAGTTTTAGGGGGAGTTAAACAAACGTATTTACCTGTAAAAGCGGCCATTTTGATGAAGTCATCACAGGTGGGCCCTTGACCTTAGAAAGAAAAATTAAATCTTTCTAAATAGGTATTTTAAAGAGCTTTCAGATGATATATTTGAGTTTTGCAATATTTGAATCTATGATGAAGTTTTATGGGGAGTTAAACAAACGTATTTACCTGTAAAAACGGCCATTTTGATGACGTCATCACAGGTGGGCCCTTGACCTTAGAAAGAAAAATTACATCTTTCTAAATATCTCTTTTAAAGAGCTTTCAGATGATATATTTGAATTTTGCATTATTTCAATCTATGATGGAGTTTTAAGCAGTTAAATGAACGTATTTACATGTAAGAGCGGCCATTTGATGACGTCATCACAGGTGGGCTCTTGACCTCAGAAAGAAACATTAAACCTTTCCAAATAGATCTTTTAAAGAGCTTTCAGATGATATAGTTGAGTTTTGAAATATTTAAATCTATGATGGAGTTTTAGGAGGAGTTAAACAAACGTATTTACCTGTAAAAGAGGCCATTTTGATGACGTCATTAAAGGGGGGACCTTGACCTCAGAAAGAAAAATTAAATCTTTCCAAATAGCTCTTTCAAAGAGCTTTCAAATGATACATTTGAGTTTTGCAATATTTCAATCTATGATGGAGTTTTAAGCAATTAAACGAACGTATTTACCTGTAAAAGCGGCCATCTTGATGACGTCATTACGGGAGTTCATGGCCCCTGATCAAGTGTCTCCCGGCGGTTTTTTGTTCTTATATATGTACATAAGCTCTGTAGCAAATTTCACACTGGTATCCGGAAGTGAAATATTTCGGCTGTTTTTGTCGCTAACTCCACGGACTAAACGGGCCTTCTCGGAATTCTTCTAACAATAGCAGCACCGCTGGGAGATGTGTGTTGAGTTCTTAGGAGACTAATTTGAGCATGGTTAGGTTACCACCGCACCAGGTTTCCCAGTTCATTTTCTTCGGTCGCAATTGGGCTAACTTTCTAACAGATTTTGGATGCTACATGTAGTCTTCTCGTAAACAATATAATTCTTAAAAATAAATAAAAAAATAAACATCAAAATGAACATTTAGCTTTTTTTCAACATACTAAATGAAATCCTTGGCCTGAAAAACATATAATTTGATATAAAAACCTCTTTTGTGTGAGTTAAATTGCAAAAGCAGTAGCATAGGCCGCCATTTTGAAAAACGCCGCCATTTTGGATTAAAACGGTTTTTGAAAGTGCCTCTGGGTCTTAATTTCATTGTATAGCCATTAGCAACATTCCTACCAAGTGCCATCTTCTTATCACGATTTGCAGTATTCCATTGATTTTTGACAGTTAGCTCCCGGACTATTTCCAATGAGCTATAGTTGAGCTCAAAATCTTTGATAGAAAAAAAGTTATAGTTCATAAGGCAAAGCATCAAAACGCCCGATTTTCGCTGTTGCCAACAACAAAAAGGGCCTATATATCAAAGGGTAAATTTTTTAAAAATAAAATGAACACTATTTTGAACTCTGGGAAGTAAAAGGAATACACATGCAAATTTTCATCAAAATCAAAAATGGTGATGCGCACCCCATTTGTTGATTTAAAATGGAATGACCCATCAGTGATTTAATGGAAATAGTTATTCCTTTGTCATTGTTTTTAGTATGTAAATGTTTTTAATTCACCCACTTATGTCGACATTCACCAAATTTCGGATTTTCACAGTAACATATACATTGCATTAAAAATAAAAAATAAATTACAAACAATCTACTCAAAGTGTATACTGGTCTAATAAGTGTAACATTAAGTGCACATCATTCTGTCAACTGAACAATTTTTATGAGATAAGATTCAACAGTATAAAAGAAACATTGTTATTTATCTCACAGGATGACAAAATACATACAGTAAAACCAACAGCTAAAAACTTCCTAAAAAAATAGCAGGCATGAGAGTTGGAAGTGAACAAAAAATTTTAAATCTTCCAAATTTGTTAGAAAAAATAATGTAATTGAAAAAAAAAAAAGCATAATATAAATTGGTTTCAAACCACTTTCTCTTTTGGTAAGGTTTTTTCTTTCTTTCTTTTTTTTTTTTTTTTGAGCTATTGCATTGCATGTAGAGAAATGAAAGCTTGCCTCTGTTCTAGTTAAAATACTAAGAATAATTCATAAAGATTATTTGATAATGTTTAAGAAATTTTTATTAAAAAAAAAAGTGCAACTTAATTGTTCAGAAAGCTATGATGAAAGCTCAAGTATTTAGTTTGAAGCAGCTAATAATATAAAACTTTGACAACAATGAAAATAGCATTTCTCTACTAATAATAAAGCTGAAGGTGGATCTGTCTGTCTGTCTGTTACGCGCGTAGCGCCAAAACCGCTCGGTCGATTTTCATGCCACTTGGTACAAAATTAGTTTGTAGCATGTAGTTTTGCACCTCGAAGCGATTTTTCGAAAATTCCATTTCGTTCCTTTTCTATTCGAATTCTTAGCGGAAATTCGATAAAATAGGGAAGAAATATTTCACACACATTTTCAAGTCTTATGTCATTCGAAAGCTTGAAATTTTCTGCACAAAATGAAGTTTTTTCGAAGTTTCTACGATCATCAGGAGAGCTGTAACAATTGTTTTTAGAATCCCGAAATTCAAGGCTTACCTTCAGTAAAGCAAGCCAAACGATTCTAAAATGGTTGAGCTCTAGAATAATATTTGTTTGAAAAGAGAGATAAATGAATTATTTTATCAACGGAAATCAACTTTTCATGTTGTTACTATGGTTACGTCATACTTATTTTTGTTTCGTTCTTTTTCCAGGGTTGCCAGACGTAGTATTTTTGATTGCGTTTTCAAAAAGTCAACTACGCAAAATAGCTAGGGTTACCACGCTTGGCGCGCCTATCGTTCATTTAGCGAGAAAAGGGTACCTAAAGCACAGCTTAACGAAATATCGTATCAATTGCGATATTGCATCGTTTTTTTAAAGTGTTTCATTTCGGAAAATGTATTGTTTTTTAAGCTAGGAAAGAAAACTTTCTTCTTCTTTTAAACTTTGGTAAGATTTCTGTTGGTTTCTGTTAGCAACAAAATTGTTCTTATTTTCTCTTTTGAATAAAACTGTAATAGAGCATTTTTTCTGCTACATCAATTATTTTACAAATGAACTTTTAATTTTACACCACGGGCAAAGCCGTGCGGGTACCGCTAGTAATTTATATAAAGGAGTTCAAAACATTTTCATATGAAAAACCTCAAAACCAACACAACCTCTGATGCAAGTAGGTTGTGTTGGTTTTGAGGTTTACGTATATGTATAAAACATTTTTTTCAGTTTTGAGGTTATATATAAAACATATCGTTATGAGATTTAATCACTAACAAGATATCATTAATTCTAACATTGATAAGGTGTAGAATTTTCAAAGCCAAATAGAATCATGCTTTAAAACAGTAAGTTACTAATACTTATTATCTTGAAGAGTATACTGTTACATACATTATCACGGAAATTTTTAGACTGACTGGAATGTTAATTTAGTAGTGTAGCAAAGTGTTTTGGCACATTTTTGGTAGTTGATGTTGATACACTTGCTAAGTACTACAGAAATATTATTGGGCACCACACAAGAGCAATGTATCCTATTAAAGGAAATACTGATCTAATACCCACAACTTATCCACACTGAACCCCCCCTCCCTCCTCTCCCCCCTTTGGAAAGCTTTATATATCTAGTAATAAGTTTATTCCTAACCCTTATAATCAGGGCTACAGTAAGCAGGGGGAAGGGAGAATAACACAGGTGGACACCACTTCCCAAAATATTTATTTTTACATTGTAAAAACCGTGCAAATATGAAGTAAATTGGTTTCAAACGACCTTTTCTTTTGGCGAGTCCCTAAAACACCAAGATGAGTTCCCTGAAGAAAAAAAAACACTAACTACAGCAATGCTAATAATGTAAAATAATCTCATATTAGGTGCTCATAGTAGTACTAGCAGCCTAAAATATGTTTGCTATCATCAATGGAATGGAGTCGGAGCTGTTTTGCAATGACAACTTTCTTTGCCACCTATTTTGCAAACTGTTACGGTTGTTTGATTAGAAATTGAATAAAACTTGCTACAAAGCTACATAAACTGAGGAGCTAGCTATATTCTACTTGGATTCTGAGAAGAGAGAGAAAGAAAGAGAAAGAAAGAGAAATAATAGTGATTCTTACCTTCTAACAATGCAAGCAACAAATATTCCAACAACAGCTACAATAAAACAAGCAGCTGCAACAACAGCTGCTTTGTAAACTTCTTGTGCTTTTAAATTGGTGTTGTCATCTAAAGAAATGTTTATCTTTTAAGTGCAATTTTAAGGTTGAATAGCAAAATACATTAAAATAATACATTTTAAATGTTAAATTGACAATGAACACAATGCAAGAACAGTTAATTTTAATATTCATACCACTGGTTCGACTCAAAAACTCTCGCAATTGACTACAAATAAGTACTATAAAAAAAACTTTTAAAAACACTTTTAGATTTGAATAACCTGAACTAGGAAATAAATCAACGTGTGCTTATTTGGGCGGGGGGAGGGGGGGGGCACCTTTTAGTTTTGTACTTTTACAACATTTATTATTGACTACGATGACTTCCTGTGCCACCTCATAAATCTGCTTCGTAATAAGTAGCAATTTTTAGTATAGGTAGCAAATGCAATTTTAGTCTTCTCAATTATTTTCCTTTAATTTATTTCATGTTGGGTCAATTACACCAAACTCCTTGTTTGGTGATACTACTATACATTATTTTGTCACTTTAATGGTCATTTAAACAAAAAAGTAGACATTAAACAAGATTGAAGTTCCAATAAATTGAAAAAGAATCTGCAATTGTTTTTAATTAAGCCAGTAAAAATTTAAATAATTCGTCAACTAATTAGAGCAACTTTAAAAGCTCTATTTGAAGTGTGAATAATTCACTTAAGAAATATATTAAGTCCAACATAAGTTCCCTTACAAGGTAAATTAAAACACGTGGAGCAAACATGGTGGTAAACACAAATGAAAACTTTTGCTAAGTTAAAGTATAAATAAGTCGATAATTGCTATTAAAAAATGAAGGGCCAAATGGAAAAAAGATGAAAGTGACCAAAAAGCGATTTCGAGAAAAATGAAGAAAAAGTTTGATTTCTCGTAACTCCTTTTGTAGTTAATAGAGTTTTCATGTACATTTCGGTCGATTCTCATCTTTTCCCCCCCTGTTCTACCAGATGATATTAATCCTTCATAGCCCCTAGATAGCGCTATATCTCAAAATTGACAAAAAAGTGACCTTCATTGTTTTCCCGCTGGCCCTACGATTCCTATTATATATAGCAATTTTTTCAGTTTTTTAGCACTTTTCTAACTATATATCATGCCTCTTGGTCAACCTTTAAACTTTTCCCCACCAATAGAGCATGGTTTAAATTTCTTGAGATAACTCGACTAAATTACAAATTTAATACAAAGTTGTGTGCAATTTTATGCATAAATAAATTTTATGAATAAATAAAACTGAAAATTTCATCTCTATTAGAAATGATTCACCAAATTTTAAAAATAACTTTTTGAACAAGCTTCTGAAAAAATCAATTTTATAGAAATTGTTATGCAATTAGCAATACTTACATCTTACACTACACTCTCGTCCATTAAAAAAATAATTAGGAGAACATGTGCAACGTCCATTATCATGATTGCAGTATGTATTTGGATTCATAGCTATGCACTGCCCAGATACTTCACACGGATCAAATATACGAACTAAAAATAATAATATAATACAAAACTTAATAACATCAAAACCAACAACAAAAATAATAATTAATAAACATTAATGGATCATTGTAGTAATTTTTTTGGAAACATTATTCCAAATCTTTTTAAAGTATTTGCTCAAAAATTATTTAAAATAGCTTTAATTATTAAATTAACATAGTGAAATTTCTGATCAATTTTCTTATTTAAGTCAATTGTACTATGTGTAAAATTATATTATTTTTGGTACATTTGTTAAAATACAGTAAATTTTCTTAGTTTTTTCCACCTTTTGCTATTTTAGTCGATTTTTACCAGGTTTTTATCAGTTTTAGCCATTGTTTCGGCAATTGACTAACCGTAAAGGTGACATTTATAGAAATGGGAAAAAACTTTTTATCATGAACTCAGTAATGTTCATAATTTAATCATTTGATATTACAATCACAGTAAGTTTATTAATGTATAAGCAAAAGCATTGAGTACCTACTATTGAATGAAAATTTTTTCCTTCGAAAGAATTCATGGAGAAAAATTCTGTATTGTCAACTTTTCTTTTTAAACATTGTGCGCATTGCGCACAACCTTTACGCTTCTCTACATTAATTTACTTAAATATTCGAAGTCACAAAATAATCACACATCTTTTTTTGATTTTCAAACATTTCTTGGAAAATATTTTTACTTGAAATTTTAAAACTAAATTTTCATTTCAAAATTTACAGGATTTTTGCATTTGAAATTTTAGATTTGATCACATAAACAGCAATAAACAAACAGGCACTAGATTTTAATAGAGTGAAAAGAAAATTTTGAGAAAAATATGTTTACCTTTAGAGAAGCAACCGTACTTCGGCCATTCAAAAAATAAATCACCGGGCTTGCAAGCACATTTTCCTGATTTGCATATCATACGATAGCCAGCATCACAATCTTCTTCAGAATTACAGTGGGCCATAAACAAATCTGTTCACAAAATAATATATTGTAATGGAAGGAAATATATTAATACAATAATATTAATACAATGCAATAAATTAAATAATTTGACACTTCATCAAAAATAATTTAACAATAAAGATAGATTACGTCAATTCAAGTATGAAAAAGTATTGAACAAATAAGTTTTGATAACTATATTTGTCACGGTAATGATTTCTTGTGAAATGAAAAGTCAATAGAGCTAACTTTCAAAATTATGAAAGAGAAACAATTGCTGTACTACATTTCAAATAAAATTCAGCATTAGAAACAAATGAATTCTACACTCATATTTAACAATATTTGACATTTTAAAACTGAAGGAACATTTTATGACATAATTTGAAATATCTAGAAATGGAAAAAAAAAACCTTTTTATCGTGAATGCTGAAAACTCACACTAAAATGTTCAATAATTCAAACATCTGATATAAATAATAATCATGAAAAATTGAGTTTTATAGTGGAAAAGCATAAAGTACCTACAGTTGAATGAAAGCGTATTCCTTCAAAATAATTGCCACAAGTTTTTCATGTTGAATTGCACATTCATTGAAATTTAGAGCAAATTTAGCGTTAATTTCATGGAACATCAGAGCTGAAAACGATATTTTCTATCAATTAAAATTTCCCCTTAAAACTGAAAGAGCATTGGCCGAAAATGAACGACATTTTTTGAAAAACATGAACGAGAATACAGTTTAAATCTAATAGAAGATAAGAAATTCAAACAAAAACTAGCGAAGAATCGGCCATTATTCTAACATTTCCACACAATGGTTTTCAAAACAAATTTGTAATAAAACTAAATAAAAGTACTTTACTGAAGGAAAACGAACTTACTTTTGTTGCATTTAATGAAAGATCCAAATGTATAGAAGTACTTTAAAGAAGAAGTTAACAATTACATATAATATGAAAATAGCAATACATTTGTCGCACGATTAAAGAAAGTCGTGACGGTTTCTATAGTGACAATGGTTGATGCACAACACAGAGTAGAGGTGTTTTACAGTTTACGGAAGCCATGAGCACACGGTTTTCTCTGCAGGTGACGTGCTTACGTAAACGACGTAAACATACGTGGTGTGATGTGCTCCCGGTAAATTTGAAAATTTATATGATTTAAGAACAAAAATAATAAATATGGAACATGGATATTTACTTCAAGTTGAATGAGCATTTTTTTTTTTTTTTTTTTTTTTGACGGAAACGAATTTTCGCTGGCGTAAAAAGTACAGTCCTATAGGGAGGGGTTTTTTGTATGCGTATGCAGTATGTATAACGTACATTAAAATGTCTATTATTACAGATTAAAATGTCTATTATTAGTACATTAAATGTCAGAGAAAACTCCAAATACACATTTAGGGTGTTACTTCAATAGGAATGTTTCATCAGAGAAAATATATGGAAAGATCAAATTACACCCACTACTTTGATTTCCTTAAATGCTTGTTAAAAATATAGTTAACAAATATGCGATCAAGGGTGCCGCGGAGCTCCCATTAGTTTATAAAAGTGACAGGTAAGATAAATTTCATTAATCCCATATTCCATGTCTTAAAAATGTCTTTTCCCTTATTATTAAAAAAAATTCTGTGGTATCTGATGCCCTTTTCTTTTCTCGATATAATCTAAAATCCCTAAACCTCTGACAAAATATACCCATAGCTCTATCATGTGATATCGTGCATGATTTTATTCAAAAGATCACAAACTACATGTTTGGATATATATCTTAGAGAAAGATGCAAACTTTGGGAGCTCTTCCTCTTGAAAGCACATTTTAAAGCTATATCTTTGTTACTACAAGACAGAAGAGAAGGGGAGGTTCTTTATGGAATATCGTTTGCAATCGAAGTCCCAGGAACAACTAATATAATGTTTGTGGCTGATTTACCATGTCATCACATCATTATACTCCAGGGTCCCCTGTACCTACCACTGCAGTGATTCAATCTATTAAAGGGCCCTGCAGACAGTTCTTCTGCTTGATCCCGGATCCAGCAGAAGTAGGGCAACCCTGATACAGCACCCACATCAAAAGTTTTTATTAAGAATTGGAAAGGGATGGACTTTGTGATAACGACAAATTTAACCTGCCCCATCAGTCAATGGCGTAGAGATACTTTTTTTAGAGGAGGGGGGTGGGGTGGAGAAGCTTATTTGAAATTTTTTGAAATTAAAGGTCTAAAAACGCAGTCTTAGGCCCTTGCATATGTGTTCATAAATATAATTTTGCTGCTTCATGGGATGGCGGTTATGATCTCCTTATCAATTTCGTTAACTTTCTCCAGACACCACTTGTGGAAGCCCCGTGACTTTAAGGCTCAAAATGAGAACCGAAACAACACTAAAAAAATACTTGAGTTGGACAAAGGACACCGAAAATGCATTGAGACTGCACCCCCCCCCCCTCTCAATCTGAATCCGCCAGTGAGAGGGAAAAGGTTGGGTGATCGCCATACCTAATTCACATTGACAAGATCTGGCACTAGACAATAGACATATGGGTATCATTTATGCAAAGGGTGCTCCGTTGTGAGGTAAGTAGGACCGTTTTGTAATTCACTGGACATTTTATCTGAAAACAGCAAAAATTACCGACACTAACATGTAAACATCAGGGGCTCCCGAGCTTAAATTTTTGGGAGGGGGAAAATTCGAAATTTGCCGTACAAAATTTCGTAATGTGCTGATTGATAAAATACGACTATCGCACATACCTTATGCCGCACTTAAAACAAATGAAAACAAGTATTTTCAATCTTTCCTTCAGATGACTGAAAAACATTTGAACTTTGATAAATAACAACGGGGGCAGTAGCGGTATATAAACTAAGGGGCACCTCCCCCCAGCAAGATTTGTAAGTGCACCCCCTCCCTATTAAACAATGAAAAATATTCATCCAGTATAAGTAGTGCTATTTTCTTGGATGACACGCTGTTAACGTTTTAGCTGTCAAGTTAAACATTTTCACTGTCGAGTCTATTAAAATCTATACATTGAACGCAAATTAACTTTTCCCGAGATAGATTAAAGTTTCACAAAGAGATGAAGCCGATACAAACCTCTACTGAGTAGGGCTGCGACATCGATGTCGATGGTTTGAAAACGTCGATGGTTTTGTAAGAACATCGACGTTTTTACCATCGATGGTTTAGGGTCGATGTTTTGGGTTCGATGTTGTTTTCGACGTCGATGTTTAATATTTCAGCTGAGAAAGCCAAAGAAAAATATACGATAGTCATACTCATTAAAAAGTTTTCAGCATGAATCAGAAGTTGCAATATTAACCTCATTAGAAAAATAGTTCTATGATTATTACCAATGTTTTGCTTTCTATGTTTCTGAAACATCTCTAAATGTTTTTTTGTTCTTCTTTCGATGTACTGTTTACATTTCTTCAAAAAACAATAAAAATTATGCAATAAAAAAGATTAATCTTTCTTTAACCACTAGTTGCAATGTCTACCAAATTGAAAAAAAAAAAAAAGTTTTTTTTTTTCATAACTAACGGTGATTTACTGTTAATGATTTTTAAACATCGTTGTTTTGAATTTGATATTTTTTTAATGATGTTTCACATTTCAGCAAAAAAAAGTTTTTTAAAAATATGCGACAAAAAAAAAAAAAAAAAAAAAAAAAAAAAACAGTTGCAGTATATATCTCACTGGATTTTTTTTTTTTTTTTGACATCGATATCTTTTACGGTTGATGTTTTTCTAGGAGAAAAAAGATATATCTAATTGAGTGATATAAAGAGGCGCTTGTAATGGGGAGTAACTGAATAATTATACAATCAAATGTGTAAGCAGTAAAAAAAAAAAAAAGATGGATGTTTTGAAACATCGATGTTTTTTGGTCGATGTATCAATAGCATCGATGTCCTTATTTTCCAACATCAATGTCTTGAAATATCGATGTTGGACTACTACTGAGATATATTCGAGTATATCATTACAGTGCACTCAAAAAAAAAAAAAAAAAAAAAAAAATACCACGAGTAATACTCGAGCGTGGTATTTTGAAAGATCAGTGCTGTGCTCGAGATATCACAAAATATATTGCATCTCTAAATTTGCCGAATTGTCAGCCCGAATGTGCCGAATGAGGAAAATTTTTGAGAGGTCCGGGTGACCTCCCACGACCTTCCTTCGGGGCGCTCCTGCATGTAAAGACATAACTTTTCAACGCCCCTAAATGACAGGTCTGCATGTTGAGACTATTAATTAGTTTTTAGAAAGAGTTTCAAAAGAATAATGAAAGAATAATAATAATAAATAAATAAATAAATAACGAAGTCGAGTTTTTCATTCAATTTCCCTATGAAATCTAGAGTCCAGATTATGTGCAATTGCATGTGCTGATATGCGATTGCATATTATTGCTTTTCTGATGGCAATGTATTTGCATATCAATGCATAAAAATGTAAATTTTCAGAAATAATCATAGTATATCGCTCTGTTTAAAATTTTTTTTTCATGAAATTTTAAAACAGATATTTTGATTTTTATGAAAAGCAGAAAATCGGGCTTACCACTGAAAATCACTTTGTACGTGTCACTTCAGGTAGATAATTAAGGAGGGAACATTTCCCCGCTGAAATGGAATCAGCAAGCTGCTCTGAATTAATTCTTCTTTATTTCTTTTTTTTTTTTTTTCGGCACTCGTATAATGCGTCTGAATGACTGAGATTTTCTAGTTGCTTGATTGCACAGTCCTGATTTTTAAAACAGTCATTTTAATTTTTCCGTTTACATATGCTTAATGCAATAAAAGTATTCGTGAAAAGTCTTAGGATGTCATGATCGAACTGTAGGTATATTTGCTGAAGCCCTATACGACATTTGAAAGAAAACCAGAAAATATACTTTTGTGTGCAAAAAACGATTTGTCACGAATATCTCTCAAACGAAAAAAAATTTAGGTTCTTCCGGGTAGGTAGGTCAAACTATTATAAGACAATTGCTTCTCCATAAGCCTCCCAGTTCTAGGTACTTACGCCATCAAAAATTAAAACTCTTGTAGTAACCTTGTATTAACTGTACCCATTGTCTCCTTTTGTACACAGTGCACAACGCCCCCTTGTCCACTTGTTACAGTGACAGATCGAGATCGGAAAATGTCGACTTTTACTGGAAATATTCGGAGTTTCGCCTATGTCTTTGGTATGTGAATGTTGATATTCACAGGCTAATATCGAAACCTGCCAGATTTCGGACTTTTCATATAGGGGAGAGTGGTAGTGAATGGGCCATGGTGATGAATGGGCCACTAACAAAATATAAAAAAGTATTTGCATGAATATTTTTTTGATGCCACCAATAGATGTAGCTATTTGTTCTACTAAACTCATCCAATTTTCATTCGTTTACGCTGAGCCATTTTCAAACTAGAGTGGCATGGTCAAGAATTTGACTGAAAAGTAAGTTTTTCCCTTTTTAGTAAAACATTTCCTAGCTAAAATGTACCAAGTATTTCACTGCATACATATGTATAAGCTAGTCTTTTCATATCTATAAACTAATCTTAAGATGTATTTTGATGTTATCTAAATTCAATGTACTCAAAAAACCTAAATGTATTCCAAAAGTATAGGTGGGGCTGAATGGGCCACTATGTCATGGTAATGAATGGGCCACCTAAAATTTTTCTTCATTTTCTTTGGATTTTCGCATTAATATTAAACACAACTGACTGTCATAGATAAATATTACTGTCGTCAAAATAGGTTTGTAGTAACTTCTAAATATAATTTGCAGATCTATATTATATTCCTATAGTACAATAGACCTCTGGTCGCAGTGCGTGGCTTGAAAAAGCCCCCCTCTCTCCTTCATATTATATTCCTCACAGTACAATTTCATTTTCTTTCTTGGTAACTTAAGTTAGATATTTCTTATTCCCGATGTCTAGTAAATTTAAAAAAGAAATTTTGAATTTTGACAAGTTTGAAAATGAAGATGAAGTTTTTGAAAGTGATTTTTAATATTATTTTTGAAATATATAAATTTTGTCAAATCATAGTGTGTATTATCTGTTATTTTTTTATATATATTTGATGTTATTTATTTCTTACAATCTCATTATTTAGTCATTTTTCTGCTACAATTGGTATGCATCAGTTTTATTTTCATTGCATCAGTTTTGATGTTTATATAATTTTAAATCAGTATGATTTTGTATCATCATGTCGAGTGCCACATTTATTTTGTCATATTCAGCAAATAAAAGATTAAATCCACATGTTTTCATTGAATTCATTTAGTGGCCCATTCATTACCTTCGATGGCCCATTCAACCCCATAGGTGGGGTTGAATGGGCCAAATTTCAAAATTTTTATTTTCTATTATAATTCATTATAGACAATTGCTAATCCAACTTTTATGACTTTTTTAGATAGCCAGATAAGTAAAGTAACTAAAACACCAATTTAGAGTTAAAACAAAGTGCTAGAAAAAATTACAAAAATTCAAAACCAAAAAGTGGCCCATTCATTACCACTCTCCCCTACATGCAGTCAAACATCGTTTATATGTCTTTTTCATTTACCGGTGTTTTAATAAAATTCCTATTCATTTCAATGAAAAAATGTATCGCCTATGAGAAGTATCCCCAAGTAGCACACTTCGTTTTTTAAAGGTTGCAAAATGGTTATTAACGTTGTAACAACCGCTTAAAAACGTTTATAAAACGTTTAAAGGTTATTTATGCTACCTGGGTCGGTTATATATATATGTACATTATTTGTCCCTACTGGATATTTGAAAAATTTCTGCTGCTTTCTTGGTTTCTATTGAGAAAGGAATTATCTCAATCATGGGGTAGTCAAGTTAAGTGGAGGGGAAGGGAGCTTATTTTCGTTGCTCAAAGCACTAGTGAAAAACATTTTTTATGCACTTAAATCAATACTGTTATTGTGAATAAGCAAAAGTAAGTATGCCAAATGGCAATGAAATATATATTTTAATTAATGTCTGCATGTACAGTTCCAGAAATTAGTGATGTAATTATATTAATAAATGGAGATGTGCTAGGTATATTCAGTATTTAGTATATACTATAAACGCATGGTTTATTTCACATAAATGTTTTACTTTAGAAGTTCAAATAATGTCTTTAGTATACCACTGTTACAAACTGGTTTATATTAGTTAGGTGAAAAACTTAAGTAGCATCTTATGACTGTTATAATTGCATTGATATTCATTAGTAAACCTAAATCCTTAAAATTCAGTGTGATTTGTTAATGTTCCAATTAAACGTCATCTGCATTTAGACATCGTTTCAAGTATCACGAAGTCTATTGAATAGGAGTATCAACGACTCATTTATATCAGTGATGCCCACCCTTTTTCTACCCGTGGGCCTCACCTCAAATGAAACAAATCTCGCGGGCCTGAGCACACATAAAACAACGAAATATTGTAATTTTTTTTTCTGAATAACACAGAAAAATATCGTAAAGGAAAGACAATTAAAATCAATATTTGTTGTTATCATTACTTGATGCTTTTATTAAATGCATCTGTTTTCAGAAACAAATTTCTGAATATTAGGCTCCAAATTCATAACATTGTCATGAATCTGGCTTTTTCGATTCCTAACATTAAACAAAACAATGTGCCCCTGATTTGGCCGACGGGACCCGCGGGTTGGGCACCACTGATACATATCATAAAATGCGTCATTGGTAGGTTATTAAAATTTCTTTCGGCAATGTCACACATGTCGAAATAAAATTTAACTATCGATAGAAAAAGTCCAGTTCCTTACCTTTCCTGAATATTTTCTTGGGTTTAGCACCTGGGATTGGGAAAATTGAAAACATTTTCAACATTCAAAAAAAAAAAAAGAAGCCTGCTTCAGAGAACTAATATTTGATTAACATAAAACCGAGCGTTTCACAAACTTAATGATTTCCAGTCCATAATGCTTTAGCCATACGCATTTGACGTTGGTGAGTGTATTATTGAGAGAAACCAGTCGAGTATGAAGAAAACTGGAGTAAAGGAAAGAATCTTTACAAGTTCTTATGCATACAACCTTGAAGCAAACTATTGATGAAATAATCCCATTTACAGGTGAAAATTCAACGTTTAGATACGTATCTTGTTAAAGACTGACACAGTTGAAATAATGATCGTTTGTCTGCAGTCGTTTTCCGAGGGAAAAAATAATGAGAAAATTGAATGACGTACCTCTTTCCTTCTTTCCTTTTGCCTCAAAATGACACGTCTTTTTTGATGCAATCTAGCGGGAAATACGAAACCGAAAGAACTAATTTCGGTCAATTATTTGAAAAAGCTGGTTGGGTAAACATTTTATTTTTTGGCGGCTTCATCTCAATAATATTCGGTATGCAATCCTCAAAAAGACCCTGGTAAAGATTTGCCAACAAACTTGAGAAGCATGGTGGAAATTTACGCATAACTCATAATTACTTAAAAAAAAAAAAAAAAAAGGGTAAATAGGTTGTGGGTGATAACTTTCCGAAGTTTGCAATTTAAAACTTGCATTTGCCTTTTCCTTTTGACATATTCAACTCAACTATAATTTTGAAAGTAGCATCGTTCCACGTTGTTTGATACGGCTCAAAATGCTTTTTATTATTCTTCCCCTTATTGTTATTTTAACTTACACCCTATTTTGGTGAGATTAGAGAAGACCTGATGCATGCGTAAATGCGTGAAAGGTTTTATATAAGAAGATCAAACCGTATATGCTGTCTTTTAAGTCATGGTGTTGATGAATAGGCACAGGGGGATTCAAAAGCTAGTTGAATTTTTAAAACCTAATAACTATTGAACTATTTATAATAATACGATGCAGTTTGTACAGTAGAATATGACGTAGCTTAGTTCAAAAGGAAAATAATTTATTTGCATTAGTTACAAGTTTAAGAGAAAAGTTGGCACTAGAGTTTACTCAATACAGCTTACAATATTGTAATACAGTTAATTTTGATCAAAAAATTTATTTCAGTGCAACAGCGATTTAATGTTTCCCATCACTGAGCACTACAGTCATCATATGATGGAAAACACTCCGCACAGTATTAAAAGCTTCTCAGAGGATATACCTGTCAAACAATGGAGTGTTGCTTCTTTTACCCGGGTCAAAGAATAGACCAATCTCTGTATGCATGTGGATTTAAATTGCTCCACAAACAAAAATCACGTTTTAAGATCTGGAGACCTAGGGAAGGGAGGGTATTCATTGGAGATCCCTGTCTTCAAATGTCGACTTAGAATTATTGCAACAGGAGTATCTGTGTGCGGAGGCGCTCTATTGTGCATAAAAGTTATTGAATGAAGCGCTTCTCTCTTTTGGAAATAAGAAATGACTTTGTTTTTCCTAATAGCGCTTCATATTGTTTATGTGAGACAAAAATGATTTGAAATTCATCACCATGTAGCTTCCTAAAGAAGAAATAGCCATCAACTCAACTCGAGTGCCATTTTTTGCTTATAAATTTAACGAGTACAATATTTTTTCCACCGTAAACAAAAATTCCTTACGATCCTGAGCATTTTTGTGCAAATGTGCAAACCGCAGCGCTTTTTCAAAAAAAAATTAAGACCTATAAGGTTGTAAAAAGTTTATTGACTTATAGAGCACCCTGACACACACACACACACACACACATATATATATATATATATATATATATATATATATATATATATATATACGCATATATGTACATTAAACCCTAGAATTTACTTCCAGTTGCATCTCTAGTGGTGATATGACGCTGAAATCGTTAAGAGTTTTATTCTATCAGGAAAATTGCTTATAAATTTAACGAGTACAATATTTTTTCCACCGTAAACAAAAATTCCTTACGATCCTGAGCATTTTTGTGCAAATGTGCAAACCGCAGCGCTTTTTCAAAAAAAAATTAAGACCTATAAGGTTGTAAAAAGTTTATTGACTTATAGAGCACCCTGACACACACACACACACACACACACACACACACACACACACACACACACACACACACACACACACACACACACACACACACACACACACACACACACACACACATACGCATATATGTACATTAAACCCAAGAATTTACTTCCAGTTGCATCTCTAGTGGTGATATGACGCTGAAATCGTTAAGAGTTTTATTCTATCAGGAAAAGGTGATGCTAATAATGAAACAATCAAAAAGGACAAGAACTGCAGATTGATTCTATTGGCTTTCTATTCTCTCCCCTCCCCCTTTTTATTTAATAAAATCAAGAAACCGTATTCCAAGTATTCCAAGAAGAGAAAAATTCCAATATTTTACAGTGAAATCATACGAAAAATATCAGTATACTCTATACTGAAGCCGAAGCTCTACCCTCTTTTCGCCAGTAATGCATGATTTGACTAATAGAGCTGCTGAATGTTAAGTGAGTTGTTTTGAGTCTCGATGGTGATCTTTTATGACGGAAGTACATAATGTGACAACAGCGCTCAAGGCAATCCAGTCATGTACAAGGCTAAGGCGGCCAGTTTAAGCTCTGATGTAGCATTATGATGAGATCGTACGTGACTGATTGTTACAAAATAGCTCTCATTGATCAGTGAATGAAAGGATGTATAGTGATCTTTATATAATATGCCGGCGTAAGGAACCAACGAAAAAATTTCGCATAAATGAAATTGAAAACTGCGTAGATTAAATTAGGATGAACAAATCATAGGAAATTTTAATGTAATGCATTAATTTGAACTCCAGAACTGATGTTAACTGTTAATAAAATCATGTATCAAGTTTGCATAATTCATATGCTTTATTTTTTATGCATTTTGAGAACTGATTTATCACTTCTCAAAATGGAGTGTTGCTTCATTTTTGAAGTGAATCAAAATGCTCTATTCACTTCAAAATAACGACATTTCAAGCCCCCAGGAAAAACGGACCTGATAAATTTAAATTTAAAACTTGAAAGAAGAAATATAAGCGTTATAGTAAAAAGCATTACACCACCTATATCTTCTCTCAAGTTTCTTTCAAGCATTAATCAAAATATAGAAAATAAAATCAACTCACATTTTTGAGTATTGTAGTGTGAAAAAAAAGGCTCTCATAAACCGATAGTTTGACTTGAATCAAAGGAAGCTTTTAAAGCTTGCGCAATTTGAAAAGTTTAAACTGAACAAAATCTAAACATACAAGTGCCTAAGTTGAGCCAACAAATTAGTTTGTTTAATGCATTTGAAAAAAATTATAATTGCTATTATTTTTCATTGCTTTCGACAGCAATTAAAAAGCGGAAGCAATTACGTAATATTTTTTATACTGTTTTTTGCAGCACATTTAAAGCGGCAGTGAAGTAACACAGAGAAAGCAACCTAAGAAAGAGTTTGTAAAAAACAGCATAATATTTCAAATTTCGTATGCGTGGCTAAGAATGAAGATTTTAATTATGCAACTTTAATACCATAATTATAACAAGTTCCTAGAATGAAAATGACATTTTGAACTTGCAATACCCTGTGTAACGAGAGCTGACGGCTCAAAGTAAAATTAATTTTCCACTGTCTCCGCACTTTTCCCCTGATGGTTATCACATAGTTACGGCGCGATGGAATTTTTCCCCACTTAGCCTTTGCAACAATGGTAAAATGCAAACCGTTAAAATTGCTTTGTGCGTAAACTATCTATTGAAAAATCAACGTTAATAAAGCACAACATTTTCTTGTAAATTTTTGCTGTTTTCATGTTTGGCTAGATTTGTTAGAAAACGTTGAAAAATAACTGAGACATGAGAATATAAACAAAAGCGTAAGCCTAATTCAATAAACATAAAATAACTGCAATGCCTCAACAGCAGTGCATAAAAAAAGAGTGGAGCTGTTTTCTTTCGTACGGTTTCCACAGAGGCGACGCAAAATTTCTGAACTTGTTACGCATATTTTAAAGTAACCGAGTATAATTACAGTGGAAAACTCAAAACGTCACTTTCATTCTGTGATGAAAGCACTTTAACTGTTGTGATTGTAAAAAAGCAATATTCATGAAAATTTAGCAGATCTAATGTTTTTATTTTTCTTCAATGACATTGACTGCTGTCGGGAATGTCTTGCCATCGTCCCTATCATCTCCCAACGACCTTCCTCGTACTGAAAGACATCAGCAATAAGGAACAGGAGGCAGATCAGAGGTTTCCCCAACGATAGCGAGGCGCGCTTTCATTTAATGACCGCTGAAGATTCAAGATAAAAAACAGCCTTTTACAATCTAGGAAAAGACGCTTACGTGATTATATGCAAGTGATCTCGTAAAAAAATACTAATGCTCCAAAGATTGACAATTGCCGAGTTTTCTTTATTGCCGCGCGCCACTTCAATATCAGTTGAGAACCGGATTTCATTGCCGCATTTTATGGGGTCTTAAGAGTGGATGACTTTTATGGGTCTGAATGACAAAGGAATTTCAGTTATATGAAGTGTATCAAGCAAAGTGTTGTTTTAAAGTAATTATTTTAATTATGTTTTCAAGACTTCGGCAGGGAACAAAATTCACTTTTTTTTCATGTATCACCAAAACGAAGTATGTCAGTAAAAGAGGGATATTTTGAACCATAAGCTTTCAATACCTCAGCATAACAAAATTTACACATTGCCCAATTTCTTGAGACTTTCTTATGCGTTATATGCTTACTTCGGCTAAAAAATATTAACTTGCTTCAGTTTTTAGTTTGCTTACTGCTTTTAGTTTTTAATCAAACCATTCATTTGATTAAAATGGAAAATTATAGAAAAATATTTTTTGGCCTTTGATATTTTTCTCTCTCGGAAAGTCTTCGCTTTGCACAAAGAACTAATAGTAAACACTGAAATGAACAATTTAGCTTGCTAAATCCGTGCTTTTGTAGCATTTATGTTCTTTCTAAAATGTGCCTATAACTCTTGAGATAGAGTAATATAGGGACATCTATAGTTGGGGCAAGGAAGCGGTCTTAGCGCTGTTATTAGGATTTGCATAGCTTTCCCAATGAAGTTAAGTTTACCCTGACTGTACTCACCTAAAGTGGAAATGATGAATAATATCGTTAGTATTTGAGGATTTAATGTTTTTTCTCAGAAGTACCTACTTGTATATTAGTATCAATGTATATTAGTAGCTCACGGGAACTGTTTATGCTGCTTCTCTTTCTCAATTTTAATACAATAGTACGAGATACGACTTAGGTTTAGCTTCTCTTATCAAGTTTCTCAATAAGTTACACATAAAAGTGTAGATAAAAATATTACAAACACTATGACTATCTTAGCAAAAACAAACCAATTGTAGGGTTGACGCAAACCAATTGTAGGGTTGACGCAATTTTATAAGTTCAACAATTGAATAATTCTGCAGATTTTCTGCAGGTATCTTCAAATTAAAGACGAAGTTTGGCAAAAAGCTGCAAAATTTCTTGCAGTGTTTTTTTCAAAGGCACATTATTTCATAATCAATATTCTGCGAAAATGTTGAATTTTGAGCCAAAGAAGTTCCATTTGCATGAAATTTAGACCTACATCTAATTTTTAAAAATCTTCCAAAATTTGCAGATTTTTGCAAAATTTGAAGATACATGTAAGTAATTTGCAGGATTACTCAATTACTCAAACTTTAAATCGAGACAACCCTATGATTGGACCACTTTTGCTTACACAGCCCTATGCTATTGTGTTTCTAACATTGTTATATACATTCTTATATACATAACTTATGAGAAATCTTGACGAGGGTAAATCAACTTGAGTTGGATTTCAGATTTTAACATATTAAACGGATTTTCAGACTATTTAAGCATAAATACAAAATCTGAAGAAACCAGAGCGTCTGTACACATACATTACTATAGAAATAAGCTTTGTCAACACAATTATTTTTTTATTTCAGCTAATTATTTATTTCTTTCCATTAATTTTATCTGGAAAGGTCCGTATTTATGTTTTATTATTAACAAATGCAAAAATTACCCTTTGGAAGTTGAAAGAGAAACATTGATAGTTTCCTTTTCGAACACAGCAACATGAAAATTTGAGACAAAAATCAGTCGTTATTTTGTTTCTGATTGTTTCAGCTTGGTTATAGTATTTACATGACATTTTTGTTTTCTGAGAATGTTATTTCACTCACTCATTATAGAAAATGGAACGTTAATGAAAGGAATTGCAATTCTTGCCAAATAAGTAAAATATCTTTGAAAGAAATGCTTTCATCTCATTTAAAACAAAATTGTTCTAAATTAAGTTACTTGAATACCTCGATTAATGTCTGTTATTTGGAAGAAAATAAGGAATAAAATATTCTTGGAAAAAAAAAATAGAACCGACTTCAGTTGGAAATTGCTCTAAAAAGTAAAAAATAATTTTTTTCTTTGAACACCATCGAAACTACTTTTAAACATAAGTTTTGAAGTCGGCGCAAAAACGATAGGTAAAATGATATTTAACCATATTTTGCCAACATTTTTTCAAAGAAACCATTGAAAATTAAAAGCAGAATATTTGTACCATTACACGAATGCGTGGTAATCAATGAAATGAATCCATTAAAATTTATATTTATAGTTGAATTGTAGTTGCGTATGATTCTATACATTGTTTTGCGCCGACTTCAAAACTTATGTTTAAAAGTAGTTTCGATGGTGTTCAAAGAAAAAAAATATTTTTTACTTTTTAGAGCAATTTCCAACTGAAGTCGGTTCTATTTTTTTTTTCCAAGAATATTTTATTTCATTCTTTTTAGTGTAAATGCACTTAAAATAATCAAAATATAGTTAAAAAACCATGCAGCTGTTCAAAAAAACTTTCAGACCTGGACTCGATCTCATTCCATCAGGAACTTCAAACCGACGCTTTTAACCACTTGACCATCGGGTCGCTCATTGAAGTAAGGATTTACGATAGCACAAATTGTTTTTAAATAACATGAAATTTTAGTTTTTCGATCATAACTTTTTTCTAGTCAACAAATATCGTCATATGAATACATGGTACCTAAGTGAACCATCTCCTATCGATTAAAAAAAAATCGTCCAAATCGGTTCAGTAGATCAGATGTTATGTGCGAACAAACAGACAAAAAACATACGCTTTGAATTGAGAACCTCCTAATTTTTTGAAGTCGGTTAAAAATTGAAAGTAAAAGTAAGTAATTTGAATTGTGGAAGAAGGAGTTAGAGTAAGACTTGGAAAATTGGTGCAAGTTTTTGCTTTTCATGGAAAATAATTTTCAACTAAAGTGGACTCTTTAGCTTTTTTCAAACACCACAAATCAAAATCTTATTTTTTAAAAATGTGTGTCACTTTAATGATCGTTCATACCCCCCCCCCTCGCAGTGCAAAAAAACATTACACAGCAGATTTTTCCCAATAACTCAACACTCATGGTGTTTGATACATTTTATTTGTTTGTAATGATGTTTTTTAGTCACAACCAATATGAAAATCACAAAAAATAGTTACTTTAATTTTTAACATATATTTATCATCTTCAGAATTTTTGACTTTTAATTTTACCTTGAATTTGACGTAAATGCAAGGTATAAAATACAGAATTTTATAAAGGTACAAAAATTAACATAATATAATTGATTGTGTATATAATTTTTGAAAAAATAATATAGGTGCCGCAAATCAAAAACCATTTATTGCCACAATCGATTCAAAGCCCCCAAAAATGGCGCAAACGTCCATAAGAAAATTCTACAGCATCGAAGGACCCCATTGCCAATTTTAACAAAGATCCGACCAAAACTGTCATTTTGTACCATAAAAAAATATGGGGCACATTCCCATGGGAGGATGTACCTGCATAAGGACATTACAATCATTAAAATCATTAAAAAAAAAAACATGCAGCTATTCGAAAAAATCCTTGCAGACCTGGACTCGATCTCATTCCATCAGGAACTTCAACCTGATGCGCATAACCACTTGACCATCGGGTCGCTCATTGAAGTAAGGATTTACGATAACAGATATTGTTTTAAATGACATGAAATGTTAGTTTTTCGACCATAACTTTTTTCTAGTGAACAAATATCGTCATATGAGTACATGGTACCTAAGTTACATCATCTCCTATCGATTAAAAAAAAAATTGTCCAAATCGGTTCTGTAGATCAGATGTTATGTGCGAACAAACAAAAAAAAAAAAGTATACGCTTTGAATTGAGAACCTCCTCCTTTTTCGAAGTCGGTTAAAAAGAGAAAAAAACAAATCTTGTAAGCTGAACAATTACTCAGTGTAGTTAGTTTCAGATTTATTTCAGATTAAGAAAACAAAGATGCATTAAGATTTCTATCTCCTTTTCTAAACTTATGTAAAATACATACATAACAACCAATTATAACTTTTGCGATACTGAAATTCTAATATTGTATCGCATTTGAAAGTGCTTTGATTTTTTTAATAAAACATTTGCTAGTGGGCATTTGAGTGTTTTAGAAAAAAAACAAACTTTGTGTTAAAACAATTGACTCCCTCGCTAGAGATTTTTTAAATTCATTTTGATTAGTATTTGAAGCTCAACTTTCTAGGATAAGCCTGCAATGTAGTAAAGTTTCTTAAAAATTACACAAAAATACAACATTTTTTGATTTGTTGTTGTTGTTACTAATCTCAGACTGCCTAGCGACAACCCTAAAAATCGGAAAGAAGTCCAGAAAGAACCGTGGATCTCGGAGGACCTTCTCTTTTTTAGAAGCCTAAACAAGCAAAGATATGGACAGGGGAGGCCATGTCGGCAATGCACCAGTGCTGCCGTGCTAAGCACAAAAGTCGTATCTGCACTTTTTAACAAAATTGAGGTATCGCCACCAGGTGGCTCTTCGTGACGTATTTTACCCAAATAATAAATTCTATGGTCATCTGAGAACGGGAAATATTTTTTAAAAAATTCTTCAACTGAACAGGAAAGACCCACTCAGACTTTTGAAAAAGACCACACATACAAAATACCAAATATACATGAAAAATACCAAAAGGTTACAATGAACACATTAGAAAAAATACTTTATAAAAAAAAGATAAAAATAATTTGTATGTGTTCTCTTCAGTAGGTTTGCTTTTATAAACAAAAATACCCATTACTGTACCCTTTATGTGTGGAAGAAAATGGACCACTGAATGATAAATATCTAAAAATAGTTGCTGAGTTTTGGAATCACTACAATATTTTTGAATTTTCACAATAACAGCATTAAAATACACTGAAATGTTAAAAAAGGATGTAAAAAAAATTCAGTATTGTAAAAAGGTATAGTAAAGCAGTGTGAAAACCTAGTTTTATTTAGTTAAACTTGTGTATCAATTTTCGGAATATCAATGTCTAAATAAAATTGTCGCTCAAAAAATGAAAGAAATTGAAAAATGCAAGAAATTGTTCGAAAAGCGATGTAAGTCATCTAGGATCATAAGATAGCAACCTTTAAAAAAGAGGTTGCCATCTTCACGACCTTGTCGGCACAATATGTGTTTTAGTATGAATAATTGTATCATCTGTTATTCCATGGTACGCATCAAGTGGCAATATAATACACAGACCCTTTCAACACACACAAGATCCTTCATCTGAAACGCCAGAATTTGCTAGTTCAATTCTACATTTCGTTGCCGACTTACTGAAAAAAGGGTAATTTGCAAAAAGACAACAAGACATTCTAAAAAGCAAGATTTCAAGTTCTCATCAACCACTTTCCTTTTTCTACCGTTCAGTATGCGTTAGTAAGCAAAAGGATGGTTAATCTTCTTTTACTTTTCTACGACACTAGTGAAGAATAAAGCCGATGATAATATTTGTTTTGATCTTCTTGAATTTACAGAAGTTTTTAAAGGTATATGTTGATTTTTTAAGTTCCAAAAAAAAAAGTTTTTGAAGGGATTGTCTCTATCAATAAGATTTCTCTTCGGATAAAAGCTTAAATACGATCAGTCAACAGTTAAACTAATCAGATTATTATTCTTCATTTTTTAAAAGAACTTTACAAAAATAGCAAAAATAGTATCTAAAAGAGAAGTGATTATTTTGCCGATAAAAACTTATAAATTCACTTGTGATGCTCTGCAGCACGATTTGTTTAGCTGTCTGGTTCGATACGAATGATATCGGCATTTAACAAATTTTTATTATCTAAGTTTAAACTTTTTTAATATAATTTCTGAAAGGGAGTGCATTGCAAAATAAAACTGAGCGCGGCTTTTCATGACGCTCTTAATTTTAACCCCCGACGCGACGCAACAAGGAAACATGTTATTAAAAAAAGGGTGTTATAAGTTTGACGAGTCTGTGTACGCACTCTTACGTCTAAACGGATGAACCAATTGTGATTTTTTTTTTCTTTGTTTGAGAGAAGAGTTAATCGAGAGTGTTCTTAGCTAGGTCGCGTCAATGATAAAAATAAACGAAGATATTAATTAAAACCTATAAACGTTGTTCGTGATTTTTGAAGTGAAAACATGCTTTAAAATTCCAAACAATAGTACAAAGAGAGAGAGAGAGAGAAATGTTTCTGCGTCTGATAGAATCTGTTTGGGACTTCTATGTTACATAGAGCTCGAACTATGACGTTTTTTTAGCAAATGCAGCGAAGCCTTTATTTATGCGATTGGAGACCGACGTCATTGTTGGTCGACAAGGAGAGAAAACTCAATGATTGAAAATGTTTATCTGCTGCAGTCTCTATTTGTCAACAATTAAAATACTTGCATTGCATTTTAGTATGATGATTTTATTAAATGATTTCCAGTTTTTCCTCTTTATTCTAATTTGCGACAAGCAAATTTTACTAGTAAAGATCGTCTTTCTTTTTCTGCACTTACCATGTCCTCTCGAAAACGATAAAATATATTTAAATTTTAAATACTGTCTGTGTTATTGAAGCAGCTTTTTTATGAGGACATTTTACTGAGGTTTATTTAAGATTGTTTTTGAAGAATTAAATAGATTAAAATCTCTTGAACTAGGATTCGAGTGATTTATCTTTGCATAAATGTCACAATCTCCCACCTACTAATATATACTCAGATTTTGAACACAGGAAACATCCCCCCGCCCTCCATTCTAAACATTTGAATTGTGAAAGAAATTCTTAGTACTCACTCGTGCCCAATATCGCAAATATTTAATACTCAAGCAATGATCAAGAGCATGTTAATAATTAAAACTGGAAGAACCAGTGCAAAACGCAGCATGAACACAAAAAGCATTGCAGATAGTTAAAATTTTTGATTTCTTGTTTCGAACGAGAACCAGGTATCATAAGATAACTATATCAATGTTTTCGTCTAAAAAACTGCCCTTATTAGACATTACAGACTTAAGCATTCATTTCCAAGCTATTTTATTAGTGTTTAATGCTCCAGATATGCATTAACTTTCGAAGAGTTGTTTTGATAAAATAAAAGTAAATAAATAAATAAATAAACAATAACAGTTAAAATAAAAACGGTTTAATATCTACTTTAAAATGTTAAATGATAAAACCAACGTTGAAAGCACAAATTGGAGTGAGTAAAATACTGCATGTATACAGGATACTCTGGTGTTTTGGTGTTGAATAAAAACGCTTTTTCGAAGCAAAAAAGATTTTTGCATTCAGAAATTATGCAATAGTAGAAATTGGGGCCAATTGCAAGCATTTATTGAGCTGAATTTATTATTCATTGCTTCATCTCAAAGATTACATATTTTACTTGTTACTTTAACTAAGTTTTTCATACATGAACACTTTTTTTTAATGTTCTTAAATAAATGTATCAATTAGTGAAAAAGAAGATTTTGTGATTTTATTTCCTTTTTCAATCAGAAATATTTAAAAGCTAAATAATTTCTCAATATATTTTGGAATAGTTGATGCATATTAATTGCACCTCAAAAATATAAATTAATCCAAAGTAACTTACGTTGCGTGACAAAGTTCCATTTTAGAGAACCTATGATCAGTTTGCTGTCCATATCAGGTAGATTCAATGTCGACTTTGTTTCGTTGTTCTCCACATCTGTTATGTAATACTCGTCCACTTTGACAGTATCACTTATAGTGAAACCGAAACTGAAACTCACACAACACAGTAGGATACTGGTGGTTAATATTTTCAAAACCGAAACACCCATTTTTTCTTGTCTTTTCCGTAACTCACTGCTATTTTGGCAGAAGGTAATGAAGTCAAATTTTCTTGTGAAAACCCTTTTGAGAGACAAACTTCGTTCTTAACTAGGCTCTAAATTCTTGGCAAAGTCTTCATGATGACTCTGGCACAAGCCAGGTGCTGCCTTTGTTTTTCTTCTATCGCTCACACTTGTAATGGAAGTGTTCGTCAAGCTTTTGAGATATTTTTCCATTCTTATCACTGCACCTTAGCAACAGTATGATGGATCCTTAGAAACCGAGTGATATTTGGAGGCAATTTGACAAAGTCCACCCGTTTTTTGATAGGGAGCTGATAATGTTATTGACTAAAATGGAGGAAATTTTAAAATGTTTCATTTCCTTTTCATTCCTGTTTTAAATTTTCCGCTCTTCTCATTTTCTCCTCCGCGCCAAGGATAGCAGGATGATTTATTAGGGAGAAAAAGTACAAAAGTAACAAAAGAGAAACATAATAACAATAATTCATGCTTGTTGTTAAGAAACTTCTGGTGTTGCGCTTTGTGCATTCTGAATCATTGCGTAAAAAGTTTGTGGTATGCAGAGAAATGCCAACATATAGAGCTTAGTTTATTGTTGAGGAGTAAAATGTTTTCCATTTACTGGACTACAGTATTATAAATTATTTACGTTTAAGTTTCAAAAAACTGAAAAAATATCCCTAAAAAATGTGCATGTAAGCCATTTGTCGCCATATGCGCATGTAAGATATTTGTCGCCATATGCGCATGTAAAATATTTGTCGTATAAACAACAAATAGTGAGAAAAATGCCATCTATTGAATATGTTCAAATTTTGCATGCTCAAATGCATCAGCTTAAATATAACTTATTTAACTGAAATAGAGCTTATGTATATTAGTTTAGGTATAGGCAATTAAAAGAAAAATACCGTGAAATATAACGGTTGGTTCGGCACATTTTTTTGGAGAAAAAGGTCCATTATAGGGGAAAACTTAAAAAAAAAAAAAACTCTTGACTGCTTCTAGTTATATTTACCACAGAGCTGAGATCAAATAAACGCGTGAGTCAACGAACCTATTTTTATCATCATCTCCCACGAACGCTTAATAGCATGTTCAATTCATTTGTACAAAGGAGACTTTTTTTTTTACGTCTTTGCACTTTATTCTCGGAATTTTAAACTTTGAACTTTAATTTAGTCTGTTTTACTAATTTTAAGGGTAGACGAGTCTGGATCAAATGCTCTAAAATTCCGGTAGTTGGAGAGGAGGCAGAGGTCGGTTATTCTTCCCCTGACTCCGCAGCCCTAAGCAAAAGAACATATACACTGTAAAAAATGAATGTTGTTTTTACAGTAGAATACAGCTAATTTTATATTAATGAACTGTAAAAATTGCCAATTTTACAGTAATGAACTGTAAAATTTATTATTTTACAGTATTAAACTGTAAATTTGCTACTTTTACAGTATTAAACTGTGAAATTGCTAATTTAACAGTTTATTACCGTGTATTTTAGTTTTAAACTGGTACCTCTGCTGCCAGTATTATGATCTTGTTTTTACAGTTATAATACAGCTAAATTTTACGGTTATAAATTGTGTAAAATAACTAACTTTACAGTAAGAAACTGTAAAATTTCTAGTTTTACAGTTTATTACTGTGCATTTTACAGTTTTAAATTGGAATATCGGCTGCCAGTATTATACTGTAAAAACGACAGTTCATTTTTTTCAGTGTACGAGTTTAAGGAACATTTTTAGTGGCCACACCTCTATTTATGGCTCGTTTTCAGGAAAAAAAAAACTTTGATGAAATAATCGATAGAAATCACGCTTATGGTTTAACCCTACACTGCATGATATTTTATTTTTCGTAGAAAAAAATATATGTGTTTGTCAATGTAGTAAGAAAACATGGAAAAATATTTAAAAAAAATTAACTCTAAATTTTCACCCCTTTCTAATTAAAAATAGTTTTGTTGCCAAATGGCTACACCATGCATTCAACAGATAAAAATGATTTTAAATGATAGTCTTGAAATTAGTTCTTTTTTGTAAAAAAATAAAGGAATTGAACATTTGGTGCACTGTACTCTTGTAATCCTTTACATTTTGACATTTTACATTATTTTTTGTATGTACTTGTACTTTCCTATGATCAATTCCGTCAAATCTGATGTCTTTTGGAGGCTCTCACGCGCAAGATTTCTTTCTTTTCTATTTTTTTTTGGTTTGTAACTAGTTCCTCTGTAGCTAATGGTCTCTTTTTAATTCGCTTTTATTAATTTCACTTGTGGGTTTGTTTGTATGTATGTATGTATGTAACTCTGAATAAAAGATAAAATTTACGTTCTGTGCAAATAAGAAAGTAATATGTTTAATATTATTTTTAATACTAAAGGCTAAACTGTATTGCATATTGATGTAGTATAAGTGCATGTAAACTTAAGTGCGGATATTCACTAGTTTTGAAAATCAGAGGGAAACCCGTGATGATTACAGCACATTCCAATGTAAAAGCGTATTTTTTAGTTTTTTTTCAAAACTATATTTTAAAATTATTAATGACTTTACTTGTCCGTGTAAGCACAACGTTTGTGCTAACTGAAATCTAAAATGAACACGTTTTGAAGGCTTTTCCCTATTGATTTTTTGTTTGTTCACTCTGTTGAACATCAACTAAGCATTGATAATTGCGAGGTCTTATAAACGGTAGAACAGCCGAAAGTACCACTTTTGGGTCCGCATGATTATATTATACCTTCCAAAAAGAGAAAGAAGCTAGCGCGAAACATAAACAAAGCACATACTTCATGAACTATAGAGATGAATCGAATTGTTCTCTGGATGCTTACTGCATAATGTTGCCAAATGGCTACATACGTGTATTATGTCCTAGATTTTTTCCAAATAATTATTTTGATGTAAAACGCATCTTAAACGAAAGATAAATGTTTATTTTATTCATGTTATTTCTTTAAAAGACAAAGAAAAATATTTCATTGTAAAAAATAATTTCAAAACTTGGTAGTTTGAGTGATTTTAAAAGCTATCCATATGGATTCATTTAAGAGCATGTAACAGACCAGTGCTGCCATGTATGGAGGATAAATGGTGATAATTGCTTTAAATATATCCAATACTTGCTTTTTATGCATTGAGTTGCCATATGACTACATTCTGCTATTCATAAGGAGGACAAGTTGTCCATGTATCCAATTGGCAACACCATGCAGTGTAGGGTTAACATGGAGCT